>MDKH01032733.1:0-11922 GCA_005239495.1 Nicotiana undulata
TCAGACCTTTGTTTTTAGTAATCTCTTAGACAGTTCGTGAGTATGTGACACCAGTTATGGGATCTGTATATGGGTTCTATGTCGAAATTGCTATGCTATATTCTGGTTATTTGTTAACCTTCACATTGCGGACCATCGATGCCTTAGTTATCTTGTTCGTTTTAGTTGTTAATGAGTTTTATTTAGTTCAAATGTTGGCTTGTCTAGCGGGTTCAGCGTTAGACGCAGTCATGGCCCGAAGGTGGGATTTCGGGTCGTGACATGGTTTTTGGCTACCGCAGTGTTCTGTGCGATCGTGTGGAATTGGACACAATCGCAGTGAGCAAAATGGGAAAAATTAGCTAGTGAACCGCGATCGTGGAAGGCCTTTCGTGATCGCGTAGAGAAAAATCTTACTGTCACTGACATGATTTTGGAAGCTTATATCTTACAATCTATAGGGAATTTGGAGATGATCCAAAAAAGAAAGTTGTAGCCCTTGATGTCTAGTTTCCACAAAATCAAATCGATTGTCATTTGGAGTTTTGAAAAAAAGGTTATGACCAATAAAGTACATGTTGTCTGAGAAGAATTTGGGAAGAGTAATAGAAGTTTGTGCTTCGCGATTGCGGGGAAATGACCGCGATCGCATATAGTAAAAATATTCCTGAAATTTTTGTGCTTCGCGATCGCGAAAGGTAAATACCTGGGAAGCAGAACTTAAGTTCTTAAAATGAGACTTCCATTTTTGACGATTTGGAGCTCGGGGAGAGGCAATTTTCAGAAGATTTTCAAGGAGAACATCATGTAAGAGTCCCACAATCATTTTGGTTAAATTACACGAATGTATTGTTGTTTTTATCAACAAATTAGTGTTTGGGGTTGAAACTGGTAGAAAATATCATAGACTTTAATTGAGGATTTGAAAGCCGAGTTGTGGTCGAATTTGAGTAATTTTGGTATGGCTGGGCTCGTGGTTGAATGGGGGTTCGAATTTTGTAATTTTTGTCAGATCCGAAATGTGGGCCCCATCGTTAACTTTTGGTTGACTCTCTGAGCGGAGTTGGAAAGTTTTATGAATTGTTAAATTACAAGCATTTGAGTATATTTTGAATAACTTGCACGTTGTTTAACTAGTTTCGAATCATTTGGCTTGGAATTGAGGAGATATGAAGGCGTTCGGAGGTTGATACGCGTGGAGTGGAATTTTTGGAGCATTGTTTATCTTGCTCTGTATTGAATTTGGCTTGTTCAAGGTAAGTAATACTTCTAAACTTGGAGCTGAGGGTATGAACCCTGATTATATGTGTTATGTGATTTGTTTGGAGGTGACGCACATGCTAGGAGACAGTCGTGTGGGCGTGCACCGTAGAAATTGAGACTCAGTCAATTCCATAGAGCCGTGTAGCCAACTATTTTTATTTTCCATGTATTTTTTTATTTTAGAGAAACTGAGTTGTGACTCATGTTAGAAATCATGCTTAGGCAAATGTTGGTATTATTGTGTGATGACCCAAAAGATCATCCCAAGTTAATTTAGCTAAATCTGTGTTTCGAAGCCCCAAAAGCCTCTGTTAATCTCACCTCGGTATACGTGCATAGCCTGGGCGTGTAGCCGGGAAGCTTTGATGTGAAAACTAGAGGAAAAGTTGATTTTTATAATAATTAATTGATTAAAGTTGACTTTGTTCAACATTTTTGGTAAACAGACCCGGACCCGATATTTGATGATCCCGGAGGGTCCGTAGAAAAATATGGGACTTGGGCGTATGCCCGGAATCGAATTCCGAGGTCCCAAGCCCGAGAAATGAATTTTTAAAGAAAATTGTTTTCTGAAAATAATTAAGGATTTTGAAAATGAATATTCATGTGAAAATCGTGTTACCGGGCCCGTATTATGGTTCCGGAGCCCGGAACACGTTTAATATATGTTATATGAGTTATCTGTGAAATTTGGTGTTAAACGGACTTAAAACGAAGTGTTTCAGATATAAATCGAAATAGTTAAGCCTTATGAAGTTTTAAGAAAATTCTATGAGTTTTGAGGTTTATTTCCTTGTTTTTGATGATATTTTGGTGATTTAAATGCTTGAATAAGTCCGTAGGATGATTTCGGAGTCGTGTGTGTCATTGGGTTTGAGGTTCCGAGGGCTCAGGATAGTTTCGAGTACGTTTCGGGGTGCATTAGACTTAAAATCATTGAGTGTTGCAGGTACAGCCGCAGGTCTCTGAACCTGGGAGCGCGGCCGCGATCGCTTTTCCGCGGACCACGGTGCTCCCTTCGCGGACGCGGTCGTCTTATTGCGGACCGCGGTGGTCGATCTTCAGATAGGCAACACGAGGCCTTCGCGGCCGTGGTCGGTTTTTCGCGGACCGCGGTTGGGGCCTGGGAAGGGATGCCTATATATAACGAATTTTTCAGCTATTTTTCACTTTTCAAAAACCCTAAACAACTAGAGGCGATTTTCAAAAGACCCTTTCTTCTCCAAGACTATTGTAAGTGATTTCTAACTATTTTTCTTCATTCCTTAACATCCTATTACAAGATTTCATCATAGAATCAAAGATTTTCATGGGAAAATTGGGAATTTTAGGAAAAATATGGAAATTTGGGAATTTAGACCTCAATTGGGGTCTGATTCCAAAACCAATCATACACTCGGGCTCGGGGGTGAATGGGTAATCGGGTTTTGGTCCGAGCCTCGTGTTTGGACCAAGCAAGCCCGGGGTCGAATTTTGGCATTTTTGGAAGAATGCTAGGAATTGTATAATTAGGCTATGGGAATGTATTAATGAGTCATTATTGATGTTAATATGTTAATTATGTCTAGATATTGTCGTTTCGGAGTTGAATTCAAAAGGGAAGGCGGTATTAGAAGCTTGAATTGCTATTCTTGGACCCTCGGTAAGTGTCTTGCCTAACTTTGGTGAGGGAATAGGTATTGTATGCTATGTGCTAAGTGTTTATCATGTTCAATGCATAGGTGAAGTGACGAGTACCTATGCATTGTGTGTCAAGCATGCCCGTGAGTTTATTTTCTGATAGAAACCTCGTCGCTACTTCCATGATCCTTTATGTTATGAAATTGTCTCTACTTGGAAGTTTTTTGTTGTTGGAAAACTTGGTTGATGAACTTATGATGTATTGGTTCAGTTGAGAACCCATTTGTTAAGGATATATATATTGAAGAGATTGGTTATAACTAAGACCCTTGCCGGGAAATTGTTGTGATATTGATTGATGCTTTCCCCTTGCCGGGTGATTTGAATTATATTTCCACTATGCTGCATTCCTTACCATTGATATTTGTCATTGTTATGGTGAGGAAGAGTGTAAAGCACGAAGGGTGATTCTGTGCCATGATATACATTGATCACACCATAGATTGCATAGTGAGAAAGAGTGTAAAGCACGAAGGGTGATGTCGTGCCATGACTTACATTGATTATAAGCTCGAGGTTAATGCCGTGCCATGATTTATACAAATTCACCTCATACATCGCATTGTGAGGAAGAGAGGAAAAGCACGAAGGGTGATGTCGTGTCATGATTTACATTGATTATAAGCTCGAGGTTAATGCCGTGCCATGATTTATACAAATTCACCTCATACATCGCATTGTGAGGAAGAGAGGAAAAGCACGAAGGGTGATGCCGTTCCATTATTTACATTGCTCACATTTATACTTGTTATGTTAGTATTCTTGTTAACTTGCTCTATTGCTTTCTCCTATGTGCTTAGTCAATTGCCTTATTGCTCACTTGCTACCCCATTAACTGCTCCCGTATTCCCCTACTTGTCTGTCTATTTCTTGCCTTGTCTTCCCATGATTATATGTTGTAGAATAGGACAGGTGAACATTGTTGTCAAGTCTAGCCTCGTCACTACTTCGACCGAGGTTAGGCTCGGCACTTAATCAGTACATGTGGTCGGTTGTACTGATACTACACTGCAATTCTTAATGTTATGCAGATCCCACATCCGGACCTAGTGGACAACGTTGAGGGAGTCTCCTTCAGTCCACCACAGAGGCTTCAAGGTATACCCGTTGGCGTTCGTGGGCCTTGGCGTCTCTTATAACCCTAGAACTCATATTGTCTTGTCTTATTTTCTAGTTCCAAAGACAATTATGTATTTTCTTTCAGACTTTGTATTTAGTGTTCAATAGGCAGTCCGTGAGGTTGTGACTCCCGGTTTTGGGGCATTATGCGACGTTTGTATTTACTATCTCACGTAGTTTTTGAATCATTTATCATTTCCGTTGTTTAAGATTATAAAGTGCTTTCGTTAAATACTGTTAAATTGGTGTTACTATGATGGTTTAGCTGTGCACTTTGGCTTGTCTGGCGGGTTCAACATTAGACGCAGTCACGACTCGAAGGTGGGATTTTGGGTCTTGACATATTGGGACCCACTGAGGTCATTTTTGCTGTCGAATTACATGCTTAAAGTGTAATTTCGTACTCAGTCATGTTTATCGTTGCATATCATATCTCAGTCTCTGTTGCTATTTATTGATACATCATATCATCATTTGGGCTAGTTTCATGACATTGTGAGCCCGAGAGACTGGAGAGATTGATGATTAATGAGGCCGAGGGCCTAATTGTGAGTGATATTTATGGGATCGGGTTTCATGACACAACATGTTTTATTTATTTATGCATGAATTTGGTTTATTATAGCAATTGGGCCGAATGAGCTCCTCCGGAGTCTGCACCCTCACAGTGAGCGCAATTGATATCATATTGAGGGATGGATCTTCCCTGGACATGGATCTTGCCTAATTATTTATATTGAGGGATGCATCCTCCCAGGGCATGGATCTTGTCTAATTATTTATATTGCGGGATGGATCTTCCCCGTGCAAGTATCTTGCCTAATTATTTATATTGAGGGATGGATCTTCCCTCGACATGAATATTGCCTAATTTTTTATATTGAGGGATTGATCTTCCCTACGTTGGATTGTCCCTATACAGTACTGTGAGATTTAGTACTTTGAGAGTATGAGTACATGAGTTCATCACTGTGCTACATTGCATTAGATATGCATACTTGATATGTAGGCAAAGAGAAGTATTTTTCCTCATGTCATCTGATAATGATATTTCTTATCTATCGTTAAAGTTTTGAGAAAAATCACAGATTTCAGACTTACTCATAGCAAAATATTTGAGTTTTACTGTTATAAAGAAAAGAAAAGGTTTAAATTGCTAATTTAAATTGTATTATTATAAGATGTTATTAGTTATGGGAGTTTTGACTTTGACCCTTGTCCCAGCTCGTCACTACTTTCAATCTAAGGTTAGGTTTGTTACTTATTGAGTACATGGGGTGGTTGTACTCATACTACTCTTATGCACCTTGTGTGAAGATTTCTGATGCTGGTGTAGCTGCCTACAGTGAGAGTTGGATCTGAAGATGTGCCTGCATTCCCGTCATTCCCGCCTCTTGTTCATGGTAGCTTTAGAATTTTCAATCTGTTCATGTATACTTTAGACAGATGACATGTTTTTATTTCACACCAGCTTTGTAAATTCTAATCTTAGAAGCTCATGATTTATACTACCAGTCCTTGGGGAGTGTAATAGAGTTAGTTGAATATTAATTTAATTGGATTGTTATTATTTGGCTTACCTAGTGGTTGAGGTTAGGTGTCATCATGACTAGTTGAATTTTGGGTCGTGACAAGTTGGTATCAGAGCTCTAGGTACATAGGTTCTACAAGTCATGAGCAAGTGTGTAGTGGATCGATATGATGATGTCCATACCTATCTTTGAGAGGCTACAGGGCATTTAGGATAAATTTTCCATCTTTCCTCCCTTATCGTGCGACATTGATTCAGCCTGAGCGTAACTCTTTGAATTCCTTCCACGCATTCGTATGCACATGTGAGCGCTCGGTATCGGTCGTGCGTTGGTGGCTTGTCAATTCCATGGATGAGGTGCGAGATGTGATTTATGTGTGCTGATGATGGGCCAGTCTGAAGGCCTTGAGTCCGAGTTATAATTGTAGCATAAGCATGGGGATTTCGATTGTGTGAGCACGTGCTTTTGGAATTATATGTTTGATGTCCCTATGAGTAGAATTTGTGGCTCGATGAGCGGCGGAATGACTAAATGATGAGTATGATGCTACTGTGAGATGTGTTTAGGTGGTTTGAATATGAAGAGAAGAGTTTCTCGAGATGTAAAAAAAGGCCATTGGGTGCTTGATTTCCATTTTGATTTGTTGTATAGTATCGAGTTATGAGTGTGTTGAAAGATCTTTCACGTTGTTAAATTGTGGGACAAATTAAATTCTCATGTCTTGTTAATGAGCTTGGACTCAGGAAGATTAAGTGATTGTGTAGTAATTGTGGCTGGGGAAGGGTATAGCTAGATGCCAATTTAAGGCTAAGCTGGTGGGTTATTTCCTGCAGAGTATTCTACGTAGGTGTGTTCCTTATAATGTTGTGTAGGGAGTTTCTTTTCTACCAGCAGGGTATATGTGTTGAGATTTGAGTTTGGGTTGGATGGGAAAGTTGACTTGACCGTCACGAGGATGAAGGCAAGCTTAGTAGATTATTTGAGGTATTTTATGGTTTATCTTACCTGAGCTTCTGAAGAACTTTTGTTGAATTGACTGCGGGATTATGACAATAGTAGAGTATGGGCATGGTGAGTTATCAAATGTTACGTTATATAGCTTTGAGCCAAGTGGGGGAGTGTATTGTCCACAATTTGATTACACGATTATGTGTTGTATTTGTTTAAGTCTGATGCATACTTGTGGATTAGTTATGACTTGCAGAGGTTGAGATCGAGGATGACTCGAGTAAGGAAATTCCTGAATACGGGATACACTGCGCTTTATGAGTATATGAAAATCATGGGATGAATGAGTTGTTATTTGTGAAGGATGTAGTGTGCACGGAGTGTGAATTCGATTGGTGGTGTTAAGGCAGGGTCACTTCTTTGGGCATTGTTGTGCTAATTGGGCATGTGTCCTTCGGCCCGTTTGGACGGTGCAATTTAGGTATGAGCAAGGTGGTTGACTCTCAAGAAGATTCTAAATAGTTGAAGATTTATATGTAAGCAATTGAGAATACTTTTTCGGATTTTTATATTTCTAGAATCGGTTAGTTACATTGGATGGTGTCGGAACTTGCGGTAATTCTATATGACTATGGATTCTACATTTCAGTATAAGAAAGGTAAGAAGAACAATTTTAAATTCACATAAGGTATTATTAGAGTGGGTGTTTCGGTTGCGGTATTTATGGGGGGTAATTATGATGTGGTGAGGCTATACAGATGTTTTGGTTGTAATATTCTTGGGTTTGGTAACCTGCGTGGCTTGGTCGAGTTAGAGGAATTCGGTTATGATAGCTTGGTTATGTGAAAATGGATTTCATAGTGTTCTTGATGGTTTCTACCTTAGTTTGAACCGGATAGTTTCTACTGATGTGGGGAACGTGTTTTGTATTGTGATTTCCTCCTAGGAGGAAGCAAGAGGAAGGTTTCTAACTGACAGAGTATGTAATTTGCTGATGACTCAGAGTTGATAATGCGATTCTAGTGCTTGTCACATGATGACATGAAAGATGTGGTGTGTTATGCGGGATTAAGATTTACATGTACAAGGTGGCAGTTTGGTCTGGAAGGGAAGTTCACAAATTTTGGACAGAATGGCTAGTTTCAGATATTTAGATGAATGTTATAAGTACTCGGTAATCCTTGAGAATGGTGCTCATTTCAGAAGGTGCATTGTGTTTTGACTTACTAATGTTCATCGATATTGCGGTACTCACCTGGTTGATCGACTGCTGATATTCAAATTTTTGCTAGGTGGAACGGGAAAAATATAGAAGTATTCCTCATAGGATGATCGTGCATGAATGAAGCGTTAGTCATTCGAGTGTTGGCGTTGGGACCAGTTACGGTGGCTCATGTGTTATATGAATTTTGAGACTGGGAGTTCTCAGAAGCATATTGTTTCATGGTTGCGACCTGAGGTGAGTATTTTATTTAAACTATTTGGAGGCAGTAGTTGCATTAATTATTTGTGATAGCTACACTATGAGCGCGCATATATGTGAGGTTTGAACCCATGTGAGAGCATCGGGGCAAGTATTCATACTCGGAAAAATGCTTAGGCTATGATATGCCTAGAGTTGACTGTTAAGCATAAAGTTATAACGTTTCTCATATTCTTACCTTTGTGGAGAACTATATGGGCTATACTTGAGGGTACAAAGAGGCTAATTCCATGAATAAACTTTGTAATTACTATTTCTACGTTAACTTGCCGATTTGAGTTGTAATAGCACAATTTGCACATGCCTACTCTAAGGCGTGTTATTTATACTAGTCTAAGAGCATAAGAGTCTTATTTAAATTATCACATACATGTGTACTTGTTTGATTTCTCCTATATGACATGCTTGGATCAGAGGCATGTGACCATGCCAGGCGATTGATATTATTAGCACGTGAGTTATCCCTGCGGATCCATTCATTTATGTTATTGGCACGTGATTTGCCTGTGCGGGTCCTGATATTAATACTATAGCATGTGAGTTATCCGTGCGATTGATGTTAATATGAGCTCTAGAAGAGCTGATTACCGTCATGAGATTCGTATGTCTAGGTTCTACTATGTATTATGAGCTTATAGCATTGCGTTTGTAGTGGTGCTTGTCGAACGTGCGAAATGGTTCTCTTCATTGAGACATTTCCTATTCTTGGGTGCATGGATTGTGCAGTTTGTGGCTTGATTTATATTGGTGTGGAATGTATGTTGAATAGTTGTGTTGATAAAAATAATAATGTCATTGGACCTAGAATGGGTACTATCGGATTTGATTACGGTATATTTGGGAGGATAATATTGAAAGTCGACTTAGAAAGTGATTTTAGTTCTGGTTGGGGCGAGAGAGCTCCATGACCAGTTGATCTGATGGCGTTATGAGATTCCGCGTGTTTCATTCATTATCAGCAGTGTACAATGGTTTTGGAACGAGGTTTTGTTTGATATGTGATTTAATACTAGTACCGGCTTGGTTTTGATTAGTTACTGTGATCGGGAATGGTGTTGCGAGTACGCGAGTTTTATAGTATGTAATGTGACTATATCTGGGGTTATGTTTATGGCTTGATACGCTTATTTAGACTTATACAATGTGTAGATATGAGATTCAGGTCTTATAAGAAATTCTGGATATTCGAAATTGGGTTCTAAGTTCTACGAACTAAGGTTAAAGTAATGATCTTCAATTGTGTTATGTTGTCAGGCTTATATGGAATAGGGTGGCGTGAGATCACCCCTGAGAATGTGTGTTGTAAGGTGGAATAGTGATTTGAAGGCTTAGGAACCATTCTTGGGGAATTGTAAATTCTGTAAAGATTTATATACCGAGACTGTTAGTCTTCCTTTATTATTATTGTTGTTATTAAATAATGTTAGGCTTACCTAGTCCCTAAGACTAGGTGCCATCACGATACTTAACGGAGGGAATATTGGGTCGTGACAAGTTGGTATCAGAGCCCTAGGTTCATAGGTGCTACGAGTTATAAGCGTGTTTAGTAGAGTCTTGCGGATCGGTACGGAGACGTATGTACTTATCTTCGAGTGGCTACGAAACTATTAGGACAACTTCACTTACTTCATTCCTATCGTGCGAGTTCATGTATCTTGAAGTTTGAAATTTATCATTCCATTCTCTTACAAATTATGAGGACACGAGCTGCGATTCTTGATGATGTTACCCCCAGAACAGATGTCGCTAGGGTCAGAGGCAGAGGCCGACGAGGAGCATGTGTCGCAGCTAGGGCACCTACCAGAGCATCCGTTGAGGAGCCGCTAATAGTTCTAGTTGGGGGACAGGTACCGGCGGCACCAATTGTTACACCCGGACTTCAGGAGACCTTGGCACTGTTCCTGAGTATAATTGGTACATTGACTCAACAGGGATTGATTCCAGGTGCACTAGCTACTTCACAGATCGGGGGAAGAGTTCAGACTCCCACCGCCCACACTCCAGAGTAGCGAGTTCACGTTGTTCCGGTTCCAGGTGTCATGACAGCACAACCTGGAGACCCACTTCAGCCCGTTGTCAGGGCAACAACATCGGGGGAAGAACAAGTTAGACTTGAGAGGTACAAGAAGTACCACCCTCCTATATTCAATGGACTGGTGATAGATGATGCCCAGGGTTTCTTGGAGGAGTGTCACTGCATTCTTCGTACTGCGGGTGTTGTGGAGACGAGCGGGGTTGCTTTTGTCACATCTCAGCTCAGAGGAGCGACTTGTCAGTGGTGGCGGGCATATGAGTTGGGTATCCCAGTTGAGTCAGCTTCATTTACTGTCACGACCCAGAATCCTAATTCAGGTCGTGATGGCGCCCAACGACGGGGTTAGGACAGCCAATATGAATTACACTAAGTGTTACCCCTTCCATTTGATTAAACAAGTCAATAGTTACCAATTTTAAACAGTTAAACATGATGATAGCTGGATACGAAAATAAAAGCATATCACTAAGTGGCCAAAATAAAGCATATAAATGCCTATACAACCCAAAACCCAAAATATATATACACTACGCGTGTGCCAGGAACTAGAGTCACGAGTGTCATGGGCATACTAACGTAATATACAAAGGAAAGTAATATATATACAAATCCACAGTCTAGATGAAATAGACGGGGAAAATAACAAAAGTAAGAGAAAACTCCATGGTGCTGCTGGAAATCGCCAGAGGAAGCAGCTCACCGTGAAGTCAGGTCCACGAGCTCAGGATCTATCTCCGGTATAATAACCAGAAGCACTGGCCTCAGAACCTGTACAGTTAAGTACAAAAGTGCAGCATGAGTACATATTAAATAAATATGTACCCAGTGAGTATCCCGCCTAAACTCGAAGAAGTAGTGACGAGAGGTCGACTCGATACTCACTAAGGTCCAACAGTAATAACATATGATAGAATATAAGTAAATACAATAGGCATGTTAGGAAATAAGCAACAAGTACATATCAAGAGCAGAAATCAAAACAACTACTGCACTAAATAATAAAACACTTTCAAGGGTAAGTCCACCGAACAAAACAATAATAAAAAATTCTTAGATCCGCCGTGGCGTACGGTCCGCTCCCATAAGGTACCTTCTAAACTCGCCATGGCGTACGGACCGATCCCATATGTATATCACAAATACTTCTCAACACTGCCGTGGCGTACGGCCCGATCCCATATATATTCAATTTCTTTTCAACTCTGCCGTGGCGTACGACCCGATCCCATATACACACCTCGATTACTTTTTCAACTATGCCGTGGCATACGGCTCGATCCCATATATATATATATATATATCACAAATACTTTTTACAACAAATTCCTTTCCATTCAACAATTTCCATAAAGCCTCAGAGGAACAATACTATACCAAACATAATCTCATAGTACATATGGGGTCACAATGAATCATGTAGAGGATTTCAAGGAAGCATATAAGGCATTACGAGGAAGCATATAAGGCATATAAGGCATTACGAGGAATCATATAAGGCATATAAGGCATTTCGAGGAAGCATATAAGGCATGATGTGTGCCTAACTACCCGGACATAATAATAATAGCCGCTACGTACGGACTCTCGTCACTTGGCGCGTACGTAGCCCCAAAAAAATTTACACATAGCATATACATCACCTATGGGGACAATTCCCTCTTACAAGGTTAGAAAGGAGACTCACCTCGTGTCGAATCTACCCCTCGGACCATAATTGCGCCCGAAACGCTGAACTCTACTCCCGAGGACTCTCAACTAGCCAAAAGGTGTAAAATAATATCAATGCATGCACAATGTGGGTACTTATCTTAGCTATTCCATAAAATCGCTATTCTTGAAGAATTCCCAAATTCCAACCCCGGTCCCGCATGTTCAAATTCCA
>MDKH01091480.1:0-115106 GCA_005239495.1 Nicotiana undulata
TATATATATATATATATATATATATATTCTATATACTTTTCTGCCCGCTAAATATAAATAAATTCTGATAGGGACTAAAAGTGATAATATTTTTTATTTAAAAGGCAAAAGAGTAATACTACCTGGAAAGGATTTAAATCCCCATATACACGACAAAGGCCTAAATATTATATTGCTCGACACAACGTTCATCCAGTTGTGTATAAGACCTGGTATGCTACGTTGTACCGAAAACTTATAGAAAATTTAAAAAATTGACTTTTAAACTCTTTAAAGTAAAGTTTACATTAAACGAAAAATTATAACATTGTGTTTTGAGTAATATTTTAGGGGGTTTTGCGGCTGACCATATATTTGTGACACATTTTAATCTGTACTCTATTTTTAAAAATTATTAATTTGATAGTTAGTAAAATTTATAATAATATGACAATTACACCCCTGGTAAAAGATAGAAAACTAGAATTACGCAACCTCATTCGTGAAAAAAAATCTCATCCTCTCCTCTCACCAGCTTTATCAAAAAACATAAACTTGTCCAGATTCATCTTCACAATCACACTTGCATGAAGTTGTTTCACCTTGAAGCTAAAACTTCATGCTAATATAACATTAAGTTGTGTCACATTGAAGCTAAAACTTCACGCTAATGCATGCTGAAGTTATTTACCTGCAGTCTACAGTTTTGTCATGAGTTTTATCCGAAACTTCAGTCCAACGTGCTGAAGTTATTTAGTTCATTTGCTAAAACTTCAGACTAAACACTACTAGAAATTCGGCAAAAACCGACCAAGAAAATTTATTTTTCAACAAACCGACCAACTTTGGTCGGTTTTTCAATTAAAATAAATAAATATTAAAATTCAAAAAATCGAACAAACTTGGTCGGTTAATTCGGCCTGTCATTTAAAAAACCGACCAACTTTGGTCGGTAATTTTAACTTTTAATAAAACCGACTTGTGATGACCCAAAAGGCCATCCCTTGTTTTAAAAGCCAAAATTGTGTTCTGAGGCCTTGAAAACCTCCTTTTATATCACTTCGTTTTGCGTGCGCAGTTTGGGCGTATATCCGGAAAGCTTTTATGCAAAAAACTGAGGAAAATGCTAATTTTGCCTTTAAAATTGAATTTAAGTTGACTTCGGTCAACATTTTGGGTAAACAGACCCGGACCCACAATTTGACGGTCCCGGAGGGTTCGTATGAAAATATCGGACTTGTGCGTTTGCCCGAAATTGAATTCTGAGGTCCCAAGCCCGAGAAATAAATTTTTGAAAGAATTTATTTTACTGTAAAATATAAGAGTTTTGGAAATTTGGCTATATTTAAAATTGATAGTATCGGACCCGTATTTTGGTTCCAGAGCCCGGTACAGTTTCATATAGTATTTGAGTGATGCCTGTAAAATTTGATAAGAACCGAAGGTTATATGACGTGATTCGGGCCCGTAGTTGTGAAATTTGAAACTTTAAAAGTTTTGAGATTTTTCTTTGATTTCTATGCTAAATTCGTTGTTTAAGATGTTATTTTGGCGATTTGATCGCACGAGTAAGTCTGTAGGATATTTTTAAGGTTGTGTACATGTTTGGTTTAGAACCCCGAGGGCTCGGATGAGTTTCAGATAGGCGTCGGAGTGATTTGGACTTAGAAAAGTCTGATGTAGTTGTTGTTTTCTGGTGTCCAGGCTTTTGTTCTATGCAAACGTGTGGTAACCAATGCGAACGCGAGGAGTAATTTAGGCTGGGTCTGGGATTACATTATGCGAACGCATAGGTCTAGAGGCGAACACATAGTTTTAGAAGACTGGTCAGGTGTCACGACCCGAAATCTCACATTCGGTGTCGTGATGGCGTCTAACGTTGAACCCACTAGACAAGCCAACGTTCTGGTTGATATACGTATTTTCTTATTATTTGGCATTTAAAGAAAGGTGATAAACAATAACAAATATGAACAAGAGTGCGGAAGCTATGAAATCCAACAACTTATGATAGATAGTATTACAAAATCCTTAGTAAAACCCCAGAACTGGTATCACGACTTCACGGACTGTCTAAGAATATTAAAATAAAGGTCTGAATAAACAAGTACAATTGTCTCAGAAATACAGAGAAAAGACAGAAAACAAAGGAGATAGGAGGTGACGCCAAGGCCTGCGGACGCCTGCAGGACTACCTCAGTGTCGCCTGTGGACTGAAGGATACTCCCTCGATCAGTGTCCACCGAGTTCTGTACCGTAATCTGCACAACATAAAGAAGTGCAGGTGTAGCATCAGTACAACCGACCCCATGTACTGAGTAAGTGCCGAGCCTAACCTCGGCGAAGTAGTGACGAGGCTAGGACACGACAAATAACAAATACCTGTGAAGTTCAATAATATATAGCATGAATAATAACAGAAAGTAAACAATTAAGTACAAAACGGGGAAAACAAGTTGGGGAAAAGGGGTAGCAATTACTGAAATGACAGAACAGAGCAACAATTGAGATATATAAATAACAACAAAAACTAACAGCTCTTAACAAACGAGTAAAAAGAAACGGCACGGCATGTCCCCTTGTGCTAAATATCATAAAACACGGCACAGAATGTCCCCTCGTGCATAAATATCAGTAACACGGCACGGAATATCCCCTCGTGCATAAATAAACAACATCACGACACAGAATGTTCCTCGTGCATAAATAAACAACAACACGACACGGAATGTCCCCTCGTGCATAAATAAACAACATCACAGCACGAAATGTCCCCTCGTGCATAAATAAACAACAACACGGCACGGAATGTCCCCTCGTGCATAAAATATCACAAATCACGGCACGGAATGTTCTCTCGTGCATAAATATCATAAATACGACATAGAATGTCCCCTCGTGTATATATAGACATAAAAACAACAATTGACAGGAAAATCAACAATAAAAAACCTTAAATACACAGGAATAAGCAACAAGAGTAATACCGTCCCGGCAAGGGACACAGCTATAACCAAACCTACATAGATATATAACTTACCAACATATTCCTCAACCGAGCAATTACTCAACAGTACTCACAATTGAGAATTTCCATCAAATGAATAACTACCAAATGGTATCAAACCCGTAAACATAGTAAACTTCAATGAAAATCACATAATTACTCATATTCGACTCACGGGCATTCTTGACCACAACATATAGGTACTCGTCACCTCACCTATACGTTGGACATGGAATAAACACGTAGCAAATAAGACTCAACACCTATTCCCTCAAGCTAAGGTTAGGCCAAACACTTACCTCGACTTCCACGATCAAATCAAGCCTCTAGCACCATTTTTCCTTTTGAACCCGACTCTAAATCTATCTAGACATAATCGACTCAATAACATCAATAAAGGCTAAACAATTCAATTCCAATTCTAATGCTTAATTATAGATTTTCCAACATTCTTTCCAAAAACTCAAAATTCAACCCTGGGCCCGCTTGGTAAAAACACGAGGTTCAGACCAAAACCTGATCACCCATTCACCCACGAGCCCGAATATATAATTTGTTTTGATATCCCACCCCAAAACATGATCGAATTACCAAATAATCAAAAAGCTCTAACTCTACCCAAATCCCAAATTTTCTACCCTTAATAGGCCTAGAATCTAATGGGTGTTGATAAAAATGGAAGAAAACGAGTCAAAGATTACTTACCTAAGAGGTTATGGTGAAGAAGTTCTTCAAAAAGCGCCTAAGAGGTGTGGAGAAGATGAGGTTTATGAAAAATGTTAAAAATCTCGTAATATGCATTCTGTTTTTGAATAAAATAACTAGGCAGATTTTGGTCTATGCGATCGCGAAGAAGGGTATGCTATCGCATATTGGACTGGTTTTAAGCTCCGCGATCGCGAAGGAGCATGTGCGATCGCACAGTTCTACTGCCCAACTCCCCGCAACTATCCTACCTTCCTATGTGATCGCAACTATACCTATGCGATCGCATAGTGCAACAGATTCTCCCCCCACTCACCCTGCTATGCGATTGCATAGTTTTAAACAGTAGACACCAAAAACAACCTCCAACGCCAGATTTTTCTATGTTTTTGCACCCCGACACCTATCCGAAACTCACCCGAGCCCTCGGGAATCCAAACCAATTATGCACACGACCTCATAAACATCCTACGGACCTATTCGGGTAATTAAACCACCAAGATGACATCAAAAATTACGAATTAAACTCAAAAATTCATGAAATTTCTCAAAACTTCCTTAACCTTCAAATTTTGCATTTTTTATCCGAATTACATCAAACGAATTCCATTTCTTATCAAACTTCAAAGACATAACAAATATATTATGTTGGACCGGTACCGGGCTCCGGAACCATAATACGGGCCCGATACCACAGGTTTCACATAACATTTCACTTTCAAAAACCTTTATATTTTTCAGAAAATAATTTCTTTTAAAAATTCATTTCTCGGAATTCGATTCTGGGCATACGCCCAAGTCCCATATTTTCTTACGGACCCTCCGGGACCGTCAAATTACAGGTCCGGATCCGTTTACCAAAAATATTGACCAAAGTGAACTCTTCTCAAATTTCAACACAAAATTATTGTTTTTTATCAGTTTTCCACATGACGACTTCCGGTTATACATTCGGGCTGCGCATGCAAATCGAGGTGAGATAAAAGGAGGTTTTCATGATCTCGGAATACGGATTTAGCTAGAAATACACGTGATGACCTTTTGGGTCATCACAATCTCCACCTCTAAAACAAACATTCGTCCTCGAACAGACATAGAAAGATACCTAAATCGGGGGAAAGATGGGGATATCGGCTCCGCATATCGGAATCAGACTACCAGGTAGCTGCCTCAACAGGCCGACCTCTCCACTAAACACGGACCGAAGGATAACTCTTCAATCTCAACTCACGAACCTGCCGGCCTAATATGGCTACCAGCTCCTCCTCATAAGTCAAATCCTTGTCCAATTGGACACTGCTGAAGTCAAGCACATGAGATGGATCGACAATATACTTCCGAAGCATATATACATGAAACACTGGATGCACGGCTGATAAACTCGGTGGAAAAGCAAGTCTGTAGGCTACCTCTCCTACCTTATCTCAAATGGACCAATGTACTTAGGGCTCAACTTGCCGTTCTTTCCGAACCTCATCACGCCTTCATGGGCGACACCGAAGCAATACCCGGTCTCCTATCATAAATGCCAAGTCACGAACCATGCGGTCTGCATAACTCTTTTTCCTGGATTGAGTTGTATGAAGGCTATCCTGAATGATATGTACCTTGTCCAAGGCATCCTGTACTAACTCTAAATCCAACAACCTAGCCTCTCCCAACTCGAACCACCCAACTGGCGACCGACACCGCTACCATACAACGCCTTATAAGGAGCCATCTGAATGCTCGACTGGTAGCTTTTATTGTAGGAAAACTCGATTAAAGGCAAGAACTAGTCCCATGAACCTCCAAAATCAATAACACATGCCCGCAACATGTCCTCCAAAATCTGAATAGTACGGACTACCCGTCCGTCTGAGGATGAAATATTGTGCTCAGCTCTACCCGTGTGCCCAACTCACGCTGAAATACTCTCCAGAAGTGGGAGGTAAACGGAGTACCTCGGTCAGAAATAATGGACACGGGCACACCATGCAAGCGAACAATCTCCCTGATGTAGATCTTTGCCAATTTCTCCGAAGAATACGAAACTGATACAGGAATGAAGTGTGCCGACTTGGTCAGCCTATCCATAATGACCCACACCGCATCAAACATCCTCTGAGTCCGTGGGAGCCCAAATACAAAATCCATGGTAACACGCTCCCACTTCCACTCGGGAAGCTCAATCTGCTGCATCAAACCATCGGGTCTCTAGTGCTCGTACTTAACCTGATGACAGTTCAAGCACTGAGCTACATATGTTACAATATCTTTCTCATCCTCCGCCACTAATAATGTTGCCGCAAATCCGAGTACATCTTTGCGGCGCCCGGATGAATGAAATACCAGGAACTATAGGCCTCCTGCAATATCAACTCACGAATACCATCAACATCAGGCACATAAATACGGCCATGCATCCTCAAGACTCCATCATCATCAACGGTGACTTGCTTGGAACCCCCCGTGTCGGGCCGTATCTCTAAGAACACATAAATGACGGTCATCATACCGCTTGTCTGATCAAACAATGAAGAACGAGCCACAACATAAGCCATAATCCTTCAACAGCTATAACCATCTCCTCTGTCTCATATTCAACTCTTTCTGCTTGAACAGATACTGCAAACTCTTGTGATCTGTGAACACCTCACAGGACACACCATACAGATAATGCCTCCAAATCTTCAACGCATGAACAATGGCTGCTAACTCTAAATCATGAACTGGATAGTTCTTCTCATTAATCTTCAACTGACGAGAAGCATAGGCTATAATCTTGCCATCCTGCATCAACACTGCACCAAGTCCAACCCGTGAAGAATCACAATACACGGTATATGGCCCTAAACATGTGGGCAAAACTAACACTGGTGTCGTGGTCAAGGCTGTCTTGAGCTTCTGAAAGCTCTCCTTACACTCATCTGACCACCTGAACTGGGCACCCTTCTGAGTCAACCTGGTCATCGGGGTTGCGATAGATGAAAAGCCCTCCACAAACCGACGATAATAACCTGCTAAGCCCAAGAAACTCCGAATCTCTGTAGCTGAGGTGGGTCTAGGCCAATCTCTGTTTGCTGAAATCTTCTTGGGATCCACCTGAATACCCTCTGCCGACACCACATGACCCAAAAATGCAACTGAACTCAACTAGAACTCACACTTCAAAAATTTGGCATACAACTGACTCTCCTTCAGAGTCTGGAGGACGACTCGAAGGTGTTGCTCATGCTCTTCCCGACTGCGGGAGTAAATCAATATATCATCAATGAAAACAATAACAAACAAGTCCAAATAGGGCCTGAACACTCGGTTCATCAAATCCATAAAAGTAGCTGGGGCCATACGATATGGCGGTGTAGAAATGGGTTGAGTGCCCGGAGCCAAATCAATGCAAAAGTCAATATCCCTGTCGGGTGGCATACCCGGCATGTCAGCAGGGAATACTTCTGAAACTCACGAACAATGGGCACGGACTCCATAGAAGGAACCTCAGCACTAGAATCACGAACATACGCCAAATATGCCAAACAACCCTTCTCGACCATACGCCGAGCCTTCATATATGAAATAACTCTACCGGAAGAATGACTAGCAGTTCCTCTCCACTCCAATCGAGGTACTCCCGGTAAGGCCAAGGTCACAGTCTTGGCATGACAATCTAGAATAACATGATAGGGAGATAACCAATCCATCCCCAAAATGACATCGAAATCAACCATATCAAGAAGTAAAAGATCTACAGGAGTTTCCAGACCACCAATAACCACTAAGAAGGAGCAGTAGACTCGATCTACCATAATAGAATCACCCACCGGTGTAGACACATATACAGGAGTACTCAGGGAATCACGAGACATAATCAGACAAGGAGCAAAATATGGACACGTAGGAAAATGTAGACCCCGGATCAACTAAAACCGAAGCATCTCTGTTGCAAACTGAAACCATACCTGTAATAACTGCATCAGAGGCCTCAGCCTCAGGTCTGGCGGGAATAACATAGCATCGGGGCTGAGCCCCACCAATCTGAACATCCCTAGGTCGACCTACTATGGGATGACCTCTACCCCTCGTAGCATGTCCTCCACCTCTAACTGTCTGGACTCCACCTCTGGCACCTCGACCTCCACCCCTAGCTGGCTGAGGGGAGGGGTGCACCTGGTGCGGGAATCATAGCACGAGAACCCTGATACTGAGAACCACTAGAAGCTTGGGGGGAAAACCTGGAAATGTGCCCTGGAACACCACAAGTATTACTGCTGCGACTGCTGACCCTAAAACTGTCCCTATCGACCAGAATAATCACCCTGGAAGCTCTGAAGCGGCGGTACACTGATAAGAGCTGATGGTGCACTGCGGGATACCTGAAGTGCCGACTGGAATGGTCTAGGAGGATGACCTCTGCCAAAAGAATCTCTGCCTCTAGATGAGGCACCACTGAATCGACCGAAATGACGAGGTCTCTTGTCAGACCCCTGACCACTGCCTTGTGATAAGACCATCTCAATACGCCTGGCCACATTGGCCGCCTCCTAGAATGAAATATAACTTCCTGTCTCTCTGGCCATCTGGAGTCTAATAGGTTGAGCTAGACCCTCAATAAACCTCCTCACCCTCTCTCGATCTGTGGGGAGTATCATGATAGCATGTCGGGCCATAGTGATAAACCGGGGCTCATACTGGGTAACTGTCATAGAGCCCTGCTGGAGACGCTCAAACTGCCTCCAAAGATCCTCCCTCTGAGTAACTGGTAGAAACTTCTCCAAGAACAACTCGGAGAACTGAGCCCAAGACAACGGCGAAGATCACACTGGCCTGGTCAAGCAAATATCCCTCCACCAAGTCTTGGCAGTACCAGAAAGACGGAATGTAGAAAAATCGACCCCATTGGTCTCCACAATCCCCATGTTCCGAAGAACCTCATAGCAACGTCTAAGAAATCCTGGGGGTCCTCTGATGGTGCACTAGTGAAAGTAGTAGGAAACAACTTGGTGAGTCAATCTAATCTCCACAAACCATCTGCATACATAGTTCCCCCCTCAACTGCCTGTGCCACAATACCCGGCTGAGCTACTCCAGCTGCCTGAGGTGCTGGAGTCTGGAACTGAGTAACTAACTGCTCTGGTGTGCGGGTGGCAAGAGTCTCGGCCCCTCTCCCAGCTTGGGAGACGGCTGGTGCTGTAAGATGTAGACCGACCTGAGTCACGCTCCCCATAAGGCCCACTAAGCGGACCAGAGCGTCCTGAAGTACCGAGGTGGCAATGAACCCCTCTGGGACTTGAGCCGGTCCAATTGGAACTGTCTGAGCAGGGACCTCACCGGCAAAATCTACTTGTGGGTCCTCTATTGGGGTTGTTGCTCTGGGCTGAGCCCTCCCCCTGCCTCAGACTCTAGCACGACCTCGACCTTGTCCTCGGCCCCTCGTAGGAGCTGCAACTGAAGGATCGGGATGCTAATCGGTAGATGAGGAAACACGCGTTCTCGCCATCTGCGCGAGAATAGAATAGAAACTCAATTAGCATTTAGAAGTCAAATCGCAGGACAGAGAAGAATATATGTGAAGTTATTCCTAACTTTGCAGCCTCTGGGGATAAGTACAGACGTCTCCGTACCGATCCCTCAAACTCTACCAAGTTTGTCTGTGAATTATGAGACCTAAGCAACCTAGTGCTCTGATACCAACTTGTCACGACCCGAAATCCCACCGCCGGGACTGTGATGGCCTCTAACGTTGAACCCGCTAGACAAGACAACATTCCGGTTGATATACTTATTTCCTTATTATTTGGCATTTAAAGAAAGGTGACAAACAAGAACAAATATGAACAAGAGTGCAGAAGCTATGAAATCTAACAACTTATGATAAATAGTATTACAAAATCCTTAGTAAAACCCCCAGAACTGGTATCACGACTTCATGGACTGTCTAAGAATATAAAAAATAAAGGTCTGAATAAACATGTACAATTGTCTTAGAAATACAAAGAAAAGACAAAAAACGAAGGAGATAAGAGGTGATGCCAAGGCCTGCGGACGCCTGCAGGACTACCTCAGTGTCGCCTGTAGACTGAAGGATACTCCTCCGATCAGTGTCCACCGGGTTCGGTACCGTAATCTGCACAACATAAAGAAGTGCAGGTGTAGCATCAGTACAATCGACCCTATGGACTGAGAAAGTGTCGAGCCTAACCTCGGTGAAGTTGTGACAAGGCTAGGACACGACAAATAATAAATACCTGTGAAGTTCAATAATATATAGCAGGAATAATAACAGGAAGTAAACAATTAAGTACAAAACGGGAAAAACAAGCTGGGGAAAAAGGGGTAGCAATTACTGAAATGACAGAACAGAGCAGCAATTGAGATATGTAAAATAACAACAAAAACTAACAACTCTGAACAAATGAGTAAACAGAAACGGCACGGCATGTCCCCTCGTGCTAAATATCACAAAACACGGCACAGAATGTCCCCTCGTGCATAAATATCAGTAACACGGCACCGAATGTCCCCTCGTGCATAAATAAACAACATCACGACACAGAATGTTCCCTCGTGCATAAATAAACAACAACACGTCACGGAATGTCCCCTCGTGCATAAAACATCACAAATCGCGGCATGGAATGTCCCCTCGTGTATAAATATCATCAACACGATACGAAATGTCCCCTCGTGCATAAATAGACATAAAAACAACAATTGACAGGAAAATCAACAATAAGAAACCTTAAATACACATGAATAATCAACAAGAGTAATACCGTTCCGGCAAGGGACACAACTATAACCAAACCTACATAGATATATAACTTACCAACATATTCCTCAGCCGGGCAATTACTCAACAGTACTCACAACTGAGAATTTTCATCAAATGAATAACTACCAAATGGTATCAAATCCGTAAACGCAGTAAACTTCAATGAAAATCACATAATTACTCATATTCGACTCACGGTCATGCTTGACCACAACATATAGGTACTCGTCACCTCACCTATACGTTAGACATGGAATAAACACGTAGCAAATAAGACTCAACACCTATTCCCTCAAGCTAAGGTTAGGACAAACACTTACCTCGACTTCCACGATCAAATCAAGTCTCTAGCACCGCTTTTCCTTTTGAACCTGACTCAAAATCGATCGTATCTAGACATAACCGACTCAATAATATCAATAAAGGCTAAACAATTCAATCTCAATGCTTAATTATAGATTTCCCCGCATTCTTTCCAAAAATCCAAAATTCGACCTCGGGCTCGCTTGTTCAAAATACGAGGTTCGGACCAAAACCTGATCACATATTCACCCACGAGCCCGAATATATAATTTGTTTTGAAATCCGACCCCAAAACGAGGTCGAATTTCCAAATAATCAAAAAGCCCTAACTCTACCCAAATCCCAAATTTTCAACCCTTAATAGGCCTAGAATCTAATGGGTGTTGATAAAAATGAAAGAAAACTAGTCAAAGATTACTTACCTAAGAGGTTATGGTGAAGAAGTTCTTCGGAAATCGCCTAAGAAGTGTGGAGAAGATGAGGTTTATGAAAAATGGTAAAAATCCCGTAATATGCATTCTGTTTTTGAATAAAAATAACTGGGCGGATTTTGGTCTATGCGATCGCGAAGAAGGGTATGCGATCGCATAGTGGACTCGATTTTAAGCTCCACGTTCGCGAAGGAGCATGTGCGATTGCACAGTTCTACTGCCCAGCTCTCCCCCCCCCCCCCCCCCCCCTCACCCTGATATGCGATCGCGAATGTACCTATGCGATCGCATAGTTTTAAACACCAGACACCAGAAACAGCCTCTAACACCAGATGTTTCTATGTTTTTGCACCCCAACACCTACACGAAACTCACCTGAGCCCTCGGGGCTCCAAGCCAATTATGCACACGACCTCATAAACATCCTACAGACCTATTCGGGTAATTAAACCACCAAGATGACATAAAAAACAACGAATTAAACTCAAAAATTCATAAAATTTTTCAAAACTTCCTTAAAATTCAAATTTTGCATTTTTTATCCGAATTACATCAAACGAAGTCCGTTTCTAATCAAACTTCACAGACATAATATGTTGGACCTGTACCGCGCTCCGGAAACATAATACGGGCCTGATACCACAGGTTTCACATAACATTTCACTTTCAAAAACCATTATATTTTTCAGAAAATAATTTCTTTAAAAAATTCATTTCTCGGACTTGGGACCTCGGAATTCGATTCCGGGCATACGTCCAAGTCCCATATACCTTCCGGGACCGTCAAATCACGGGTCCGGGTCCGTTTACCAAAAATATTTAGCAAAGTCAACTCTACTCAAATTTCAACACAAAATTATTATTTTTATCAGTTTTCCACATAACGATTTCCCAGCTACACGCCCGAGCTGCGAACGCAAATCGAGGTGAGATAAAAAGAGGTTTTCATGACCTCGAAATACAGATTTAGCTAGAAATACACGGGATGACCTTTTAGGTAATCACATCAGGGGATTTGAGGAAAGGCCTATGCGAACGCGTCCCCCTCACGCGAACGCGAAGGCATGGCGGAGATAAGCCTACACGAACGCATGGCCCTTCTCGCGAACGCATAACATTAGATGGGACTGGGGGATGGGTCAATACCCTATGCGAACGCGGCCAAAGGCACGCGGACGCAGAGGCCAATAGGGGCCAGTGCTATGCGAACGCAGCAGACCCCTCGCGATCGCGTAGAGAGTCTGCCCAGGGGTTTAAAACGGTAGAAAAACGAGAATAAGCCATATTTTCATATCTTCCACCATAGAATCCAACCTTGGGCGATTTGTGAAGAGGGATTTCATCACCAAATCATAGGTTATTGTTCTTAATCTCATTTCCTTCAATTTCCATCAACACCCATTAGCTTTTTAGGTCTAAATCTTGTTCTTTAAGGGTAGAAATTAGGGATTTTACAAATTTGGATATTTAGACCTCGATTTGGGGTCAGATTCCGGAACTAATTACATATTCGGGCTGGGTGATCGAGTTTTAGTCCGAACCTCGTGTTTTGACCAAGAGGGCCCGGGGTCGATTTTTGACTTTTTGGGAAGAATGAAAGAAAACTCATAATTAAGCATTGGGGTTGAATTATTTAGCATTTATTGATATTATTAAGCTAATTATGTCTAGATATAATTGAATTGGAGGCGAATTCTAAAGGGAAGGCGGTAATTGAGGCTTTAGTTTGGTTGTGGAATTTGAGGTAAGTGTTTAGCTTAACCTTAACTTGAGGGAATATGTGTTGCGTCTTATTTGCTATATGTTGGTATCATGTTCAAAGTAAAGGTGAGGTGAAGAGTACCTATACGTTGGTGTCAAGCATGCCCGTGAGTCGAATATTATGATTTATGTGATTTTTCATTAAGCATTACTTGAGTTTAATTTGATAATTATCCGTGTTGGTGGTATTTCCTTGGTGTTGATCATTGTTGAGTATTGGTTCAAGTTGATAATTTCTACGTGAAGTTGAGTCACTAAGTGAGATTGATTATAGTTGTTTCCCTTGTTGGGATGATATTGATTCTACTGTTGGCTCCCTTGTCGGGACATTATGGCTTTCTTTTTGTTGTTTATATTGTTAATTTCCTTGCCGGATTGTTGTTATTGATTTGTTTGGGTGAGGAAGAGTGTAAAGCACGAAGGGTGATGTCGTGTATGATATTGTGAGAGAGTTTAAAAGCACGAAGGTGATGTCGTGCCATATTATGAAGTTAAAAGTACGAAGGGTAATGTCGTGTCGTTTCTATTGGTTTATTGTGAGGATGAGAGTAAAAACACGAAGGTGATGTCGTGCATTCTATTTATTATTTGGTGAGGATTAGAGTAAAAGCCTGAAGGGTGATGTCGTGCACTTGTTTTTGTGTTACTATTTCTGTTGTTTAAACTGATATCTAATTTGTTGCTTTACTTCATTATTTCCATTATTTGATATTTCCTCCCCTAAGCATGTTCCCCTTTCCTTTGTATTTAGCTGTTTATTCCTTGTTGATATTATTGTCTCCGTATATGATTGAACTGCGCATGTTTATTTGGTTGTCGTGTCCTAGTCTCGTCACTACTTCGCTGAGGTTAGGCTCGACACTTACTCAGTACATGGGGTCGGTTGTACTGATGCTACACTCTGCACTTTCTGTGCAGATCCCGGTACAGGACAATTCGGACCTTAGAGTGAGGTGGATGCCTTCAGTCCAGCGAAGATTCCGAGGTAGTCCTGCAAGCGTCCGCAGACCTTAGCGTCCCCTCCTACTTTATTTCTATTTTGTTCTTGTTTATTCTGCGACAGATGTATTTGCTTTTGTTCAGACCTTTATATGTAGTATTCATAAACAGTTCGTGAGATTGTGACACCAATTCTGGGAGTAGTTATTATTAAATTCGAATTGGCATTTAATTAAGTTGGTAGATTCTGTTTCTTCCGCACTTTTATTTCCGTTGATTTTGTATATCACTTGTTAAATGTTAATAACAAAGAAATAAGATGAAATAACCGGTAACGTCGGCTTGCCTAGAGGGTTCAATGTTAGGCGCCATCACGGTCCCGACAGTGGGAAATTCGGGTCGTGACAAGTTGGTATCAGAGCCCTAGGTTGTTTAGGTCTCACAATTCACGGACAAGCTTAGTAGAGTCTGAGGGATCGGTACGGAGAAGTCTGTACTTATCCCCCCGAGGCTATAGAGTTTAGGAATGACTTCACATCTATTCTTCTCTGCCATGCGATTTGATTTCTCATTGCTAATTGAATTTCTACTCTATTCTCTCACAGATGGAGAGACCACGTGCTTCTTCATCCACTGATCAGCAGCCTGAGTCCCCAGTTTCAGCTCCTACGAGGTGTCGAGGCCGTGCTAGAGGCCGAGGCAGGGGCAGAGCTCATCCTAAAGCAGCAGCCCCAGTGGCGGAGCCTCGGATAGAGTTCGCTGATGAGGTTCCTGCCCAGACAGTCCCGGTTGGGCCAGCTCAGGTTCCCGAGGGTTTCACGCTACCCCGGTACTCCAAGACGCTCTCGTCCGTCTAGTGGACCTCATGGAGAGTGTCGCTCAGGCAGGTTTACTTCCTGCAGCACCATCCGTCTCTCAGGCTAGGTGAGGAGCCCAGACTCCCGCTACTCGCACTCCGGAGAAGATGGCTCCTCAGTTTCAGACTCCAGCAGCTTAGACAACTGGGGTAGTTCAGTCGGGTGTTGTTCAGACCGGTGATGGAGCAGTTATGTCTGTTTATGCTTTGTGGAGGTTAGACAGGTTCACCAAGCTCTTCACTACTACTTATAGCGGTGCATCTTAAGAGGATCCCCAGGACTGTTTGGATAGCTGTCCCAAGGTCCTACGGAACATGGGGATAGTAGAGACCAATGGTGTTGACTTTGCTACTTTTCGTCTGTCAGGTCTCGCCAAGACTTGGTGGAGAGATTATTGTTTGGTTAGACCAGCTGGATCACCGCCTTTGACTTGGGCCCAGTTCTCTGAGTTGTTTCTGGAGAAGTTTCTTCCTATATCTCAGAGAGAGGATTATCGAAGGCAGTTTGAGCGTCTCCAATAAGGTTCTATGATCGTCACTCAGTATGAGACCAAATTCATTATCTTGGCCCGTCATGCTATTATTATACTTCCCACCGATCGAGAGAGGGTGAGGAGGTTTATTGACGGACTAGCTCACCCGATCAGACTGCAGATGGCTAGAGAGACAGGGAGTGATATTTCTTTCCAGGATGCAGCCAGTGTCCAGACGAGTTGAGATGGTTCTACTACAAGGGAGTGGTCAGGGGTCTGACAAGAGGCCCCGTCATTTTGGCAGATTCAATGGTGCCTCATCTGGAGGCAGGGATTCTTTTGGTAGGGGCCATGCTCCTAGGCCGTTTCATTGACCACTTCAGGCTTCTCGCAATGCTCTAGGTGGTCGTGGTTCTCATATGCAGTATTCTGTTCAGTTGCCCTACAGTGCACCACCAGCTCCTATCAGTGCACCGCCGCTCCAGAGTTTTCAAGGTGGTTACTCAGGTCGTCAGGGTCAGTTTCAGGGCCAGCAGTCTCAGCATCCGAGATTTTGTTATACTTGTGGTGGTCCGGGGCACATTGCTAGGTTTTTCCCTCGAGCCTCGAGAAGTTCTCAGCACCAGGGTTCTCTTGCCATGGTTCTCGCACCAGGTGTTCCACCACCCGCTCCGCCAGCCAGAGGTGCGGGTCGAGGTGTTAGAGTTGGAGGTCAGGCTGCTAGAGATGGAGACCAGGCCGCTAGAGGTAGAGGTCAGCCAGCAGGAGGCCGTCCCAGGGATGTAGTTTAGATTAGTGGGGCCCAGCCCCGATATTATGCTATTCCAGCCAGGCCTGAGGCTGAGGCCTCCGATGCAGTTATCACAGGTATGGTTTCAGTCTTCAGCATGGATGTTTCGGTTCTATTTGATCTAGGGTCCACATATTCCTATGTGTCATCTTATTTTGCTCCTTATTTGGTTATGCCTCGTGATTCTTTGAGTAATCTTGTATATGTGTCTACATCGGTGGGTGATTCTATTGTGGTAGGTCGTGTCTACTGTTCGTGTGTAATGGTTATTAGTGGTCTTGAGACAAGTGTAGATCTCCTACTCCTTGATATGGTAGATTTTGATGTCATTTTGGGGATGGATTGGTTGTCGCCTTATCATGCCATATTGGACTGTCATGCCTTAGCATTGCCGGGGTTGCCTCGACTGGAGTGGAGAGGGTCTCCTGGTCATTCTTCCAACAGGGTCATCTCATATATGAAGGCTCGGCGCATGGTCGAGAAGGGGTGTCTAGACTATTTAGCTTATGTTCGAGAGATTCTAGTGTTGAGGTTCCTTCTATGGATTTTGTGCCCGTTGTCCGTGAGTTTCCAGAGGTGTTTCCTGCAGACCTGCTGGGTATGCCACTCGACAGGAATATTGACTTTTGCATTGATTTGGCTCCGGGCACTCAGCCCATTTCTATTCCGCCATATAGTATGGCCCCACCAGAGTTGAAGGAGTTGAAAGAACAGTTGCAGGATTTTCTTGATAAAGGATTTATTAGGCCTAGTGTCTCGCCTTGGGGTGCGCCGGCACTGTCTGTTAAGAATAAGGGCAGATCGATGAGGATGTGCATAGATTATCGGCAATTGAACAAGGTTACCATCAAGAACAAGTATCCGTTGCCGATGATTGATGATTTGTTTGATCAGTTTCAGGGTGACAAGGTATTTTCGAAGATTGATTTGAGATCTAGCTACCATCAATTGAGGATTAGGGCATCTGATGTCCCTAAGATAACTTTTCGCACTCGGTACGGGCATTATGAGTTCTTAGTGATGTCATTCGGGTTGACAAATGCCCCAGCAGCTTTCATGGACTTGATGAACCGAATGTTCAAGCCTTATTTGGATTCCTTCGTGATTGTCTTCATTGATGATATTCTGATTTATTCTCGTAGTCGGCAGGAGAATGAGCAGCACCTTCGAGTCGTCCTCCAGACTCTGAAGGATAGTCAGTTATATGCGTAGTTTTCGAACTGCGAGTTTTGATTGAGTTCAGTTGCATTTCTGGGTCATGTTGTATCAGCAGAGAGTATTCAGGTGGATCCCAAGAAGATTTCAGCGGTCATGGATTTTCCTAGACCCACATCAGCCACAGAGATCCGGAGTTTCTTGGGTTTGGCGGGCTATTACCGTCGGTTTGTGGAGGGGTTTTCATCAATTGCAGCCTCGATGACCAGGTTGACTCAGAAGGGTGCCAAGTTCAAGTGGTCAGAGTAGTGTGAGGCGAGCTTTCAGAAGCTCAAGACAGCTTTGACTACGACGTGGGTGTTGGTTTTGCCCACATGTTTAGGGCCATATACTATATATTGTGATGCATCTCGTATCGGACTTGGTGCGGTATTGATGCAAGATGACAAGGTTATTGCATATGCTTCGTGACAGTTGAAGATCCACGAGAAGAATTATCCAGTTCATGATTTGGAGCTAGCAGCCATTGTTCACGCACTGAAGATTTGGAGGCATTATCTATATGGCGTGTCATGTGAGGTGTTCACGGATCATAAGAGTTTTCAATACTTGTTCATGCAAAAGTAGCTGAATTTTGAGGCAGAGGAGGTGGTTGGAGCTATTGAAGGATTATGATATCATCATCTTGTATCATCCGAGAAAGGCCATGTGGTGGTCGAGGCTTTGAGTAGGAAGTCAACCAATATGGGTAGCCTTGCATATATTCCGGTCGGGGAGAGACCGTTTGCCTTGGATGTTCAGGCTTTAGCCAATCGGTTCATGAGATTGGATGTTTCTGAGCCCGGCCGTGTTCAAGCTTATATAGTTGCTCGTTTTTCATTATTTGATTGTATTCGAGATCGGCAGTATGATGATCCTCATCTACTTGTCCTTAGGGACACGGTACGGCACAGTGGTGCCAAGCAGGTTACTATTGGTGATGATGGAGTTTTACGGATGCAGGGTCGTATTTGTGTGACCAATGTGGATGGACTTCGGGAGTTGATTTTAAAGGAGGCCCATAGTTCCTGGTACTCCATTCATCCGGGCGCAGCAAAGATGTACCAGGATTTGCGGCAACATTATTGGTGGAGGAGGATGAAGGATATTGTGGCATATACACTCGCAGGTAAAGTACGAGCATCAGAGACCTTGTGGATTGATGCGGCAAATTGAGATTCCTGAGTGGAAGTGAGAGCGTATCACCATGGATTTCGTTGTTGGACTCCCACGAACTCAGAGGAAGTTCGATGTAGTATGGGTTATTGTGGGTAGACCAAGTCAGCGCATTTCATTCATGTGCCAGTTTCCTATTCTTCGGAGAGGTTGGCAGAGATCTACATTAGGGAGATTGTTCGTCTTCATGGTGTGACCATGTCCATTATTTCTGATCAAGGTACGCAGTTTACCTCGCATTTCTGGAGGGCAGTTCAGCGTGAGTTGGGCACGTGGGTTGAGTTGAGCACGGCATTTCATCCTCAGACGGACGGACAATCTGAGCGTGCTATTCAGATTTTGGAGGATATGCTCCATGCATGTGTCATCGACTTTGTAGGTTCTTGGGATCAGTTCTTTCCATTAGCTGAGTTTGCCTACAACAACAGCTATCAGTCGAGCATTCAGATGGCTCCTTATGAGGCATGATATGGTAGGCGATGTCGGTTGGGTGGTTTGAGCCGGGGGAGGCTCGGTTGGTGGGTACAGACATAGTGCATGATGCCTTGGATAAGGTTAAGATTATTCCGGATAGACTTCGTATAGCTCAGTCCAGGCAGAAGAGTTATGTAGACCACAGAGTTCGTGATGTGGCATTCATGACCGGAGAGCGAGTGTTGCTTCGGGTGTCGCCCATGAAAAGCGTGATGAGATTTGGGAAGAAGAGCAAGTTAAGCCCTAGGTACATCGGTCCTTTTGAAATCCTTGATAGAGTGGGAGATGTGGCTTACAGACTTGCGTTGCCACCGAGTTTATCAGTTGTGCATCTAGTGTTCCATGTGTCTATGCTTCAAAAATATCATGGCGATCCATCCCATGTGTTAGACTTCAGCAATGTCCAGTTGGACAAGGATTTGACCTATGAGGAGGAGTCGGTAGCTATTCTAGACCGATAGGTTCGTCACCTAAGATCGAAGAGTTATCCTTCAGTTCGTGTTCAGTGGAGAGGTCAGCCTGCCGAGGTAGCTACCTGGGAGTCCGAGTCAGATATACGAAGCCATTATCCCCACCTTTTCTCTAATTCAGGTACTTTTCTATGTCCGTTCGAGGACGAACGTTTGTTTTAGAGGTGGAGAATGTGATGACCCAAAGGGTCATCCCTTGTTTTAAAAGCCAAAACTGTGTTCTGAGGCCTTGAAAAACTCCTTTTATCTCATCTTATTTTGCAAGCACAGTCCAGGCGTATATCCGGAAAGCTTTTATGTGAAAAAATGAGAAAAATGCCAATTTTGCCTTTAAAATTGAATTTAAGTTGACTTTGGTCAACATTTTAGGTAAAATGACCCGAACCCGTGATTTGACGGTCCTGAAGGACCCGTAGGAAAATATGGGACTTGGGCGTATGCCCGAAATTGAACTCCTAGGTCCCAAGCCCGAGAAATGAATTTTTGAAAGAAATTATTTTACTGAAAAATATAAGAGTTTTGGAAATTTGGCTATATTTGAAATTGATGGTATCGGGCCCGTATTTTGGTTTCGGAGCCCGGTACAAGTTTAATATAGTATTTGAGTGATACCTGTAAAATTTGGTAAGAAACGGAGGTCATATGACGTGATTCGAGCCCGTACTTGTGAAATTTGAAACTTTGAAACTTTTGAGATTTTTTTTTGATTTCTATGCTAAATTTGTTGTTTAATATGTTATTTTGGTGATTTGATCGCACGAGTAAGTCCGCAGGATGTTTTTAAGGTTGTGTACATGTTTGGTTTGGAGCCCCGAGGGCTCGGATGAGTTTCGGATAGGCGTCAGACTGGTCTGGACTTAGAAAAATCTGATGTAGCTGTTGTTTTCTGGTGTCCAAACTTTTGTTCTATGCGAACGCGTGGTAACCCATGCGAACGCGATGAGTAATTTGGGTTGGGGTTGGGATTACACTATGCGAACGCGTAGGTTTAGAGGCGAACGCATAGTTTTAGAAGACTGGTTAGGGGATTTGGGAAAAGGCCTATGCGAACGCGTCCCTCTCACGCGAACGCGAAAGCATGGCGAGGATAAGCCTACGTGAACGCATGGACCTTATCGTGAACGCATAGCATCGGATGGGACTGGGGGATGGGTCAATACCCTATGCAAACGCAAAGCCCAATGGAGGCCAGTGCTATGCAAACATAGAAGACCCCTCGCGATCGCGTAGAGGGTCTGCTCAGGGGTTTAAAACAGTAGAAAAACGAGAATAGGCCATATTTTCATATCTTCCACCATAGAATCCGACCTTGGACGATTTTTGAAGAGGGATTTCATCACCAAATCATAGGTTAGTGTTCTTAATCTCATTTATTTCAATTTCCATCAACACCCATTAGATTTTTAGGCCTATATTTTGTTCTTTAAGGGTAGAAATTAGGGATTTTACAAATTTAGAAATTTAGACCTCGATTTGGGGTTGGATTTCGGAACTAATTACATATTCGGGCTCGTGGGTGATCGGGTTTTGGTCTGAACCTCGTGTTTTGACCAAGAAGGAACAGGGTCGATTTTTGACTTTTTGGGAAGAATGATAGAAAACTCATAATTAAGCTTTAGGGTTGAATTATTTAGTATTTATTGATATTATTAAGCTAATTATGTCTAGATACAATTGAATTGGAGGCGAATTCTTAAGGGAAGGCGGTAATTGAGGCTTGAGTTTGGTCGTTGAATTCGAGGTAAGTGTTTGGCTTAACCTTAGCTTGAGGGAATATGTGTTGTGTCCTATTTGCTATGTGTTGGTATCATGTTCAACGTATAGGTGAGGTGACGAGTACCTATACGTTGGTGTCAATCATGCTCGTGAGTCGAATATTATGATTTATGTGCTTTTTCATTAAGCATTACTTGAGTTTAATTTGATAATTATCCGTGTTGGTGGTATTTCCTTGGTGTTGATCATTGTTGAGTATTGGTTCAAGTTGAGAATTTCTACGTGAAGTTGAGTCACTAAGTGAGATTGGTTATAGTTGTTTCCCTTGCCGGGATGATATTGATTCTACTGTTGGCTCCCTTGCCGGGATGTTATAGCTTTATTATTATTGTTTATATTATTGATTTCCTTGTCGGATTGTTGGTATTGATTTGTTTGGGTGAGGAAGAGTGTAAAGCACGAAGGGTGATGCTGTGTATGATATTGTAAGAGAGTGTAAAAGCACGAAGGGCTGTCGTGCCATATTATGAAATTAAAAGCACGAAGGGTGATGTGTGTCGTTTCTATTGATTTATTGTGAGGATGAGAGTAAAAGCACGAAGGTTGATGCCGTGCATTCTATTTATTATTTGGTGAGGATGAGAGTAAAAGCACGAAGGGTGATGCCGTGCACTTGTTTTTGTGTTACTATTACTGTTGTTTAAACTGATATCTGATTTGTTGCTTTACTTCGTTGTTTTCATTTTTTGATATTCCCTCCCCTTAGCATGTTCCCATTTCCTTTGTATTTAGCTGCTTATTCCTTGTTGTTATTATTGTCTCCCTATATGATTGAACTGCGCAGGTTTATTTGGTTGTCGTGTCCTAGCCTCGTCACTACTTCGCCGAGGTTAGGCTCGACACTTACTCAGTACATGGGGTCGGTTGTACTGATGTTACACTCTGCACTTTCTGTGCAGATCCCGATACAGGACCCTTCAGACCTTAGAGTGAGGTGGCTGCCTTCAGTCCAGCGGAGATTTCGAGGTAGTCCTGCAAGCGTCCGCAGGCTTTGGCGTCCCCTCCTACTTTATTTCTATTTTGTTCTTATTTATTCTGAGACAGATGTATTTACTTTTGTTCAAACCCTTATATGTAGTATTCATGGACAATCCGTGAGATTATGACACCAATTCTTGGAGTATTTATTATGAAATTCGTATTAGTATTTAATTAAGTTGTTAGATTCTGTTTCTTCCGCACTTTAATTTCCGTTGATTTTGTATATCACTTGTTAAATGCTAATAATAAATAAATAAATAAGATGAAATAACTGGTAACGGTGGCTTGTCTAGCGTATTCAATGTTAGGCACCATCACGGTCCAGACGGTGGGAAATTCGGGTCGTGACACGACCAACTTTGGTCGGTTATTTTCGTGCGAAAATACAATGAAAGAGTATAAAAAAATAAAAAAAAAGACAAACTTAAAACAAAATGCACCAATGGTCTAGTGGTAAAATCGTATCGTGCCACAGTATAGACCCCGGTTCGATTCCCAGATGTGGTCGATTTTTTTTGCAATATTTTTTTTTTAAATTTAATTGACCGGCCAACTTTGGTCGGTATTCCTATCCGACAATCAAAATACCGTCCACACGTATTTGGTCGCGTTTTGGTCGGTAATTAGCAATAACCAACCAACTTTGGTCGGTCTTTTTGGTCGGTTTTTAGCGGATTTCTAGTAGTGAGACATGCTTAAGTTTTTTCGTTCATTTGCGAAAACTTCAGACTAAACATACTTATGTTTTTTAGTTCATTTGCTAAAACTTCAAACTAAACATGCTTAAGTTATTTAGTTCATTTGCTAAAAGTTCAGACTAAACACGCATATGTTTTTTTAGTTCATTTGCGAAAACTTTAATAATGGGTAAAACCATCTTTTTAAAACGCTTTTAACAAAAATATGGGTACAGATGCAAACGGAAAAATAAAACGGGTATAAGTTAAAAAGGGGCGACCAAATAGGGCGCCCCGTGCAATTTTTACATATTTTAAAACTTTGAAACTAATTAAAATTTTAGTTCTTATCCGTATTTGAACAGTGTAAAAGTCCTAATATGTAGGGATCCGAAATTAATAAAAATTTAATCTTACAAGTTATTTCTTATTTGAGCTGTAGAATATAACTATAATATTTTTTTTTACTGTTTCGCACTTTGGAATGAATTTAGTTTAATTTATTAAATTTTTCCGTATTTGAACTATATAGGAAATTTGAATATTTAAGATTTTTAAATTAATAAACTATATATAGAGTATACGTGCAAAGCTCGTACCCTAAGATTAGTTTGCATAAAAAGGTAAACAAAAATAAACTAGCAGGAACAATTTTGAGAGAATTGATCTATTTGTTAAATTATAGTACAAACAGTAAGCATCTTCTCGTAACGCTATGAGTATGCTGAAAGTTACATTTTTTAATTTGCAATTGGCTCATTCAGTAAACAGTATTTATATCTAAATTCTAATACTACTTCCTCCGGTCCAAAATAAGTAGCATGATTTCACAAAGATTAAGAAATCTACCTTTTAGCATTAATTAGCAATAAAATTAACCATATTAACCTTTAATATCCCACATAAATACTCCTAGCACATACTCCGACACTATTTACTCCAAGGGCAATGTGGGAAAAAAATAATTAATTCATTCCCGAAACCTGAAAAAATCACTTATTTTGGACTACAAAAAAAAAAGGCCAGAAAATCACTTATTTTGAACGGGAGGGAGTAATATTTAGTTGAACGCATATTTATAGTTTTTGGAAAAACATGTTATAGGAGTAGTGTTATATTGAAGGGTAAAAAGAACATTTTGGTCCGTCAACATTATACCAAGTCTTCCTGTTCGAATAGATAATAGATATAGATAGATAGATAATATAGAAGATAGATTTGGAGATGAACCGAATATACTCTTTGACTGCTATTATATGTTGTATGGATGATTACAGTGAAATTTCTGTATGACCAATCAATTAAATTTGCTCCTCTGGGCGATTGCAAACATCGGCATACAAGCCGCATTACTCACAATAGTGACATACTTTCTGCCTCTACTCTTCCTATTACACATTAACATGTATTTTTCGGTAGGGGTCGCCAAAACCTTCACTGTAACCATTATATATGCTGTCGATATAAGAAGAGGTTGGTTTCTGGTCAGGTCTCGCCACAGCAGTAATGTGGAAAGCAAGAAATGTATGTCGGACTTACCAGGACTATGGAAGCTTGTTGCAGTTTGCTGGAATCCAACCAATCTGTTGTTTCTCGTTGTCGTAAATCACCATTTTGTCTACCATAGAAATATCTGCATACATAAATCAAGAAAAGGAAAAAGAAGTTATAATGTGGAGAAAATGTTGGGTCATATATTCCTCTGTTTGATTATTGATACATCTACACTAAGGTTGAACAGTATAAAAAGATGCCTCATTCTCTCATACCTCCAATGATATTGTAATTTCGTAATCCAACCTCAGAACCATCCAATATGCCTAAGCATATATTGCCATGCTCCTGAGAGGAAACGAATATCAGTACTTTATACTTTTCAACCGCAATATAAGCTTCATGGAGTAATTGAAGAAGGTACTTACAGTTCGAACAAGATAGGCCTCGGGTGGCAGTTGAAGCTGAACATTTTTAGCTTTTGTGAAACTAAGTGTTAATGGCTTGAAGTAGCTCTTGGCATCATGAATGGATTTGAAGCTTTTGGAGCCTTTCCAGCAGACAGGTAAGCTTTTGTCGTCCACTGCATCGGTCAGCTGCTTTGTATTTATGTCTTTCTTAATCTGAAATCAGCAAATATTATAAGCCCCAGTGTGAAAGGCAAATGCATTTAGGATTGAGGTTTTCTATCTTACCGAAGACACCAGAATTTTGTAAGCTTCAGTATTAAAGTAACTGTAAGTACTTCCGCTGTCAAAAATTATCGGTATACCCTTTATTCCAATTGCCTTCCCACTGAATAGGAGATCTGCAGGTCCCAAAGAATAGTGTTTCCTGAAATCATAGTATCCGCTAAAGTTTATTCACATTGCTCACAAAGTCAAATTTTCCAAATACAAAAACAAACTACAGACAGAACATACTCTGAAGATGCACGCACAATAGGTGTCCAAACAATCCCAGAAGACGGGAGGACATCATCTCCAAAGAAAAGAAAACCTCCGCCTTGCCCGCTTAAACAGTGACCAACTACATGCCGGATAAGACCCAAGCTACTCAGCTGTGATACAACGCTTGATTTTCCATTTCCTAGACCAAGAATTCCATCGGTAAAAGGTGCACGAGTAGTGGCTGGCACTTCTTGATCGTACCCACAACTGCAGAAGCGGAATCAAGCTCATGAATCAGAAGCATAACAATTTCAATAGTGGAATAAAGTTGAAGAAACAGCATTTGTTTTATTGGTTAACAAATCTAAAGGTTAGTCTAAAGGTACTCTAGAACTTTCTTACCCAAACACTAGTGGAGGTGCAGCAGTACTACCATTGGTGAATCTTAGAGGAAATGCGTCTTTGACCAGAACTCCCATCGACGAACCATGATCTGCATACTCAACCTCATAGTCGCATTGCTCGTCAGGGGCGTGACAGTGATGGTTTGCAGGCAAGTGAAGGGATGCACATACAGGATCCTTACACTTGACAATATTTTTATTCGGTTTGTACAGACTGTGAGGAGCCTGCAATGGTATAGATATATGCAGAAATTAGGAAAGATACTGGTGAACACTTGCATAACATTCAAATATTAAAACACAACAATTAATGACCCTTGCGGTACGGCCTTTCCCCTGACCCTGCATGAACACGGAATGCTTTATGCACCGCGGTGCCCTTTTTTTTTTTACCAGCGTAACTTAAAAGAGCTAAGTTTGTAGAAGGAAAAAAGAAGAGTCACTGACCGGAGTGCATTTGGCACAAGGTGCATCACACTGGAGCCAAGTGAGATCACTACCAGTGTCTATATCAAGAAAGTAAGGTTTGGGGGGTTGGCCAACATTGAGTGTGACCTGATAATACCTGCACATGAAACGAATAATTCGGGTTTAAGAGAGAGAGAACAGGAAACCAATCATGCAGTTTACCAAATTTCAGACATCAATATATAAGGAAATTCAAATTTAAACTAACAACAAATATTCTCTTGGTGAACAAAAATTTGATGTCCCCCAACACCCAAACCCGTATAAAAGTTGCTGGTTAATATAAGTAAGAATGAACAGAGGAAAGTTGTTAATAACTTAACAGGATCACAGCAAAACATCAATTATAATTCATATACATCTTTCTGGAGCTTCAAGTTCTCATTCCCTAGGGCCTGGCCTAATCTCCCTTCTTCCCCTTTCCATCCCTCATTCAATTTCTGCTTCACTTTCTCCAAAACTCCAAAATAATCATGTCGGGAAAATGGTCAATAAAGTTATTGGGCTAAGTGAGCCCAAAGATACTCCTAATACAGTGTGATACTGTCCGCTTTTGTCGAAGCCCGCAATGGTTCTCCGCGAAAGCCCTCTCACCATTAAAAGTATCCCTACACCTTGTATGTAGTCAAGAGGACAAGGCGAAAAGAAAGCTCTTTATGATACCATGGTTTGACTACCATCAACTAGTTATAGCTTCAGCAGTATAAACAGTAGTATACAAATCTCCAGTCTCTGTTAATTACAGCTTCACACACCTTTCTTAGATTTCTCGAAAATCAGTACAATTTTTTTCTGGGGGGTGAGGGTGTTGAAGAACCTTAAGTTTAGATTAAAGTCTTTAAGTACATAAAACTAGGAAATGTACAAGAAATTTTAAGGAAATTAAAAATGCCGAAAAATTACAAGACTATCAAAGTCAAAGAATATGATGAAAAACCCGTACCAACATTCTAAAAAATTTCAAAAACCAATAGAGAAAACTTGTTACACGCAAACGCGAAGATTATAAAATCCCTAGAAATCAAATAACAAAAACTTTAAGGAATTTGTGAAATTTTCAGTCAACCCCCACAAAAAAGAACAGCAGAGACTCATAGACCACTAGTAATCGAAGAACATAATAAAGTAAAATTCAATTGAAAAAGTAGCGGAAAAATACCCTTTAGGATAGACATTTCCAGCTAGAGGAAAAACAAGAGAGGAACCAAACTTGGACTGTTTCTTCCAAGAGGGACGAGGAAGACTAAAGGCAGAAAAACAACCCTTAAACGACTGAGATAGAAGTAGATAGTACAACGCCAATAGCACCCAAAAAGGTACTTTCCATTTTCCTTTCATGATTGATTATAGGGAGGGGGGAAAAACCAAGAAAGATGAAAAAAAGTTTGATTCTGACTACAGAGAAAGACTGAGTAGGAAGCTCGTGTGGCGGGACTTCTGAGTTTTAGCGAATGAGAAATAAGCAGACTGCGTCAATTGCACATGTAGGAAAAAAACAGGGAAAAGCTGACTTTGTGAATTGCACCTTCCTCGAACGCCGGATAACGCGCTGGGTAGAATACCAGAAACTGAGGTCGTTTTTCTTTTAAAATACTTATTTCACTCTCTACCACTTTTTCCTCTTTTTTTCATTTTTTTAATACTCCGTTCGATCCAAAATAAGTGATTTTTTGGTTTTTTTCTTGTGATCCAAAATAAGTTATTTTTTCAGATTTCAAGAATGAATTAATTATTTTTTTCCTATATTGCTCTTGGAGTAATTAGTGTTGGAGTATGTGTTAGGAGTATTTATGTGGGATAGTAAAGGTAAATATGGTCAATTTCATTGCTAATTAATGCTAAAAGATCGATTTCTTAATCTGCGTAAAAATAGACAAAAAATCACTTATTTTGAACCGGAGGGAGTATAACTTTTTTTTTCGTTTTAATAAGTACTTGCCAATAAACAAATAAATATTATTTTCGAAACATAAAAGAATGAGAGTAATAATCAAGCATACAAGTCAATGGCATTTAATAATTAAATAAATGAGAAAAATAAATATAAAACAAATAATTTGGCCGTATGTGATGACCCAAGGGGTCATTTTATGAATTTAGACTTTATTCTAGGCTTATTAGCCATAAAAAGATTAATTTTAACTACCTCTATTTGTGTGCGCAGTCCGGACGTGAAACCGGAAAGCTTTTATGTGAAAATATAAGAAATAATAGTTTTTAGAATTAAAAATTTGGTTTTAGTTGACTTGAGTCAACATTTTGAGTAAACGGACTCGGATTTGTGTTTCGACGATACCGGGAGGTCCGCAGTAAAATATGGGACTTGGGCGTATGCCCGGAATTGAATTCCGAGGTCCCAAGCCTTAGAAATAAATTTTTGAAGAAATTATTTTGCTGAATTATTAATGAAATAAATAAATGAATTAACGTTTGAAACCGTTGGAATCGGGGCCGTATTTTGGTTACGGAGCTCGATACATGTTTGTTATGATATTTAAGCCTTGTCTGCGAATTTTGGTGAGAATCGGAATTTATTTGACGTGATTTGGACGTCCGATTGATAAATAGTGAACTTTAAGTGTTCTTGAGAAAAATAATGAGTTTTGAGGTTTATTTCATAGTTTTACATGTTATTTTCATGATTTGATCGCACGAGCATTTCTGTATGATGCTTTTAGACTTGTGTGCATGTTTGGTTTAGAGCCCCGAGGGCCCGGGTGAGTTTCAAATAGGTTTGGGTTGTGTCGTGCTCGTTCTTTCTTATGTTTCGACGTCGTTTCTTCAAGCATAAATGATATCATATTGAACAAATGAGCTTCGATTTCTGTTTTGAATGAAGTATTAGATCCGTATCGTAATTACGGATCCGTAGCAAAAACAATCATCGAATTTGGACATCGTATGAGGATTCTAAGGTCATTTTACTAAGATTGCCAGATTTTTCATGTTAATTACGAAATTGCCACTGGCGGCGTATTAAAAATCTGCACTATTTGCAAATATTAAAATCTACATATCTCCTTCATTATAAGGTCAAATTTGAGTGATTAAAATCCTAACTTAACTAGAATTTCACAAGGAATCCATTGGAGACATAAACATAGAGTTTTGTGATCGTTTGGCATGAGAAACGAGGCAGAATAGCTGGCAAAAAAATATATATAAAACAGGCAAACTTCTTCTTCTTCAAATTTTCGAACCCCACATCCCTAGGAACGAATTTCGTAACCAAATATTATTCCCAAGTCATAGGTAATCAATTCTAAACTTTACTCTTTCAATTACTCATTGTTTTTCATCACTTTTAAAGCAGAAACTAAGAATTTTCATAGTAAAAATTGAGGGTTTTGGTAGAATTAGGGAATTTTGTAAAAATCGAATCTTTACCTCGAATTGAGGTCGGATTTCGAAACTAATTGTATATTTGGGTTCGTGGATGAATGGGTAAACGTAATTTGGTCCGAACCTCGAGTTTAGACCAAGCGGGCCCGGGATCGGATTTTTACTTTTTTGAGAAAACTTAGGAAAAATTATATTTTTCAATAAATTTAGTTAATTTAGCATTAATTAATGGTATTGAGTTAATTATGATTAGATTCGAGCAAGTTAGAGCAAGATTCTAAAGGAAAAGCAGTAATTGAGCAGTGAGTGGCCTACGAAATTGAGGTAAGTGTTTGGTCTAACCTTGACTTGAGAGAATAGGAATCCCCACTTATTTGCTATGTGAATTGCATGTGTGTGGTGTATAGGTGAGGTGACGAGTATCTATGCACCACAAAATGGTCTGTTAAACATGATCCCTTCCCCGTTTCCAGTTTAAATGATTACTGTCTTAATTGTTCTATGTTAATTCACTACAAAAAAATAGCATTTCGCGACGACACAAAACCGTCGCTAAAGAGCCTTTTCCGTCGCTAAATACGATTAGCGACGGATTACCAGGTGTTGCTGATTTGCTCGTTGCTAAGCTCTTTGCGACGGAAAAATGGAATTCGTCGCTAAATTAGCGACGTTTCCAGCGACGAACACTGTCCGTTACTAAAATTAGCGACAAAATTGTCGTCGCTATATTAGAAAATTGTGTCGCTAAATTCACAATGCATTTCGTCGATTGCATACTTTTGCGACAGAAAGTCGGTCGCTAATCCGTCGCCAATATTTTTAGACTCATTTCAGCTTTGCATTGGGCACACTGCGACCAAAATCATCTGTTGCAATCTGTCGCAATGTTATTTCATATATTTATTTTTTACAAAAAATAGCCGTCACAATCTGTCGCAATATTTTTCTCTTTTAGATCTTTTTTCATGCACTTTGTATGTAATAACTAATTAACTAAAATTCATACAAATTATCAAAATGATATCAAAATTCATATCAAAATGCCCCATGTTTGAATTATCAAAATGATATCAAAATGCATATAGCTAATACAATTAAGTTCGAATTATCCCTAACACCAATAATAAAGTTCAAACCAAAAAGGTGCGAATTATCCATAACACCAACAATAAAGTTCAAAACAAAAAGCTTCCAAATACGAGGCTTAGGGGTTAAGGTAAACCGATGGACGAACCCTATGAGCAGCAGCAGTAGTAGTAGGAGCATGAACTGTTGGTACCACATCTGATGGGTGATCAGTAGAAGTCAGTGAGGGTGATGAAATCATTTCATGCACCCGCTCAGCTAATACTGGAAGCATATGATCAGTTAGCACAGGAACTATGTGCTCTGCTAGTGCAGGAATCAAACGCGTCACTAACTCATCCAAGTTCGATGTTGATTGAGCACTCGAAGGTGGTATTGATGATGAAGCATCTGATCCAGAAGAGCCATGAAGATTCGGTCCATAGTAGCATTTTGCTTAAGATCCAAGACCATATACTCTTCTCTTCTTTTCCCCTCCCGCGGCTTCATAATACGCTTTCCATTGATTAATATCAGATTGAGTTTGTGTTTGTTCCTGTAATATTTCCTGATACCTTTCCTGTCAAGAATGTTGAGCATTTAATTAACCAACAGAGAGGATACTTGTCATACTCTTTTTACATTGTAGTAAATAAGACTATACAATATTGGACTTACATGCACGATTCGAGCTTTCTCATCAAGAAAAGATTTTCCATAATGCCCATGTGCATGGACGTACAAATGTAACTCACTTGGTGTTGGGTCTCGACCCTTTTCAACAGCCTATACAAAAAAAAAATATTTTTAAAAGCATCAAATGAACAACAAAATACTGAAATCAGTACCTGGATCATCAAGACACAAGGCCAAAACAACCTATTGTGTCTCTTGTTCAGTGCAAAAACTAATAACATAACAATAGAACTAGTCAGCACATGCAAGTTTTGGCAGTAATCTTATTTTAATTTCCTTAGTAGTCTCATTCAGAGGTAGTAATCTTATTTTAATTTCCTGTCAGCACATGGGTCTCTTTGTGTTCTGAAATTAACTCAAAATCTGATCTTAAACAGAATTTAGCTTCTTCTCAATGATTTTGGTCTTAACCTTGAAAAGTGGACGAATGTATACAACCACATATTTATCAGATTTTCCTAACATTTCATGATTCTTTAAGCCATTAGCCTTTACTACAGTTACTATGTGCTTCCCTGTGGCTTAAGTTCCAAATCGCTAGTATCCATAGGCATGCCGCCCATTGGAACAATAATTTTGGTGGGGCCATTCTAGCATATCTATCACTAGTCACTAGTGTATTTACAGCGTCATCAATCATATCTAAAAGTCCAAGAACAACTGTTAAACTTCCACCAACAGCCCTCAAAGTATAATCAATTCTAGACTTTGGCTTAGAAAGTAAAGCTACAACAACAACAGAGAAGCAAGGAATTTCCCAGCTAGTTGGAAGATGACACAAATAACAATGAAATTGAAGTTATTTCAACTTAATGGGTATAGAAGTAGCCATTGCAACTTCAATACTGAAGACAATATTGAAATCCAGCTCACATAGTGCAAAAACAGGTTCTGCAATCTGACTTTTCAGTCACCAAACCAACTTCAAACAATAGCTCAACAACAGATACGAAAACCAACTTCAAACAATAGCTCAACAACAGATACGAGACTGATTTTTTCATTGATTCACAAATCAATAAGAAGCTCGAATCAAAATCACTAATTCAACCCTTATAACTCAACAAAATCAAGACAAGGTTCAGTTCAAACTTAGAAAATGAAGCGCAAATTCCAGAAAACAATAATAACTATATTGTTTGTAATTGAAATGAATCTTCTGAAGTTGCGATATACTTACAAGTCTCTTGCGATACTCCCCAATGGAGACAGAGCCGCCTGTGTGAGTCCCGGTGGAGACTCCACTCCTACCGCCACAACGATTTTTTGCATTTATTTCTGACTTTTCAACACACTTGGGATCTTTCCAAAGTTGGTCCCAACCTTCCCACACTTCTTTTGGAACACCTTTTGGCCTAAAGTTTTTAGCTTTCATTTTGGAAATGAAATCTTTGTACCTGATTGATGCCTTATTTTCCCATTGGCTCCTCACTGCACTTTCAATGGAAGAGTCCCAGTAGAAATCCTTCTGAAATAATTTTATAAAGTAATAACATTAATATCTTATTTATAAGAGTTAATACACTTCCTAAATTCATTATATAATGAGAAGTTATACCTTGAATTCTCCCCAATAAAAGTTTTTTATCTCGTCAGAGACACTTTTCCAACTGATTCCATTGGGATCAAGTTCATGCTTGAAAGATGTAAATATTTTCGACGAGCATAATCCACTAGGTTCTAACCTGAAAATAATTTGAAGACAATAGTTGAAGGGATATCATAAATCAAAATTTCTATATAAAAAATAATAGTAAAAACATGGACTAACCCTGTAGGAGCAAGAGTAACAAGTGTCCGCTGCCCGCGACTACTGGTGCACTCACCTTCGCCAATTGTGTTGCTTTGAGTAGATATGCCCTCACCTATTGGGTTACCCTGATCAGGTGTATTAGGAGATGATTCAGAATGGATAGTTGGGGTACTACCATGACCTGATGTTTGAACGGGTGTCGTACTGCTAGGAGCTAAAGTTTGTACTTGATTTATGTGATTCTGCCCAACTAAAGAACTCGTACCACTTTGTTGAGGACTAATTATTGGAATGGGAACAGAAGGCATATTTGCACGAATAGCAGAATTACCCCTACCCCTAACGGAGGACTTGCCCGTCCCTCGAGTCATATCTACAAAAAAAATCACATGTAAGCAAATTAGAGCCATAAATTGGTATAAGTCAAGAACTAAGTCCCTGCAAACAGAAAACATTGGTATAAGTCAAGAATTGGACCAAAATTACTGCTATAAGTTATAAATTTAGGGAAATTAGTGAGAAGTTAGACATCAAAGAAAAGAAATAAATATAGATATATTCTTGCAGATAGCATTCAACTTAGATTACAACAAACAAAACACATATCATTCAACTTAGATTACAAACAAAACACAGTAAGATACATCAACATATTTTTAATTAACACACTAGTCACTATCTATTTCTTCCTCATCATCCTCTGTATCTTCTGTTTCATACTCTTCTTCTTCTTCTTCTTCTTCTTCTTCTTCTTCTTCTTCTTCTTCTTCTTCTTCTTCTTCTTCTTCTTCTTCATCATCATCATGATGATCTAGCAATAATTCATCATCAATGTGCTCATCCATTTCAATTAAATCCCCATTTGGATCATGTAAGAGTATATTTTCATCAACGACAATGTTCATATCTATCACATGATCTTTAACTTCTTCAACTTGGAAAGGGAGATTCGCAACATGATCTTCAACTTCTTCATCGGGTAATTCAACAACATGCCGAGGTTTAACTTTCAATACAGCTAACCAATCCTCCTTGTCCTTTCTCTTGCTAGGATAAGGAACATAACACACTTGAGTTGCTTGCATTGCAAGAATAAAAGGTTCATATTTTTTATATCGACGACGATGGTTAACATCCACCAATTTGTATTGATTATGCTTTTTAACACCAACATTCATCGTTGGGTCAAACCATTCACACTTGAATAATACAGTTTTCTTTAAAGGTTCTTCACGGTATTCTACTTGTATAATCTCTTGTATCCGACCATAGTAGTCACCAACATTTGGATCCGATATACAAACTCCACTGTTCATTATTGATCTTGCGCTACCATGACTTTCTGTGTGAAATTTATATCCATTAACAAAATACACTGAATGACATATCACGTTTGTCAATGGTCCATGAGCAAGGCTACGCAAGAATGCATTCTCAATATGGTTGCTTCGGACCTATTTAAAAAATTGTGAGAGTTAGTTAAATTTAACAAGTTAATTTATGTACATTATTGTATAAAAGTATATTATTGTTGGAGGCTTACATATTGCTTGAACCATATAGAGAAATATGTTTCGAGATTCTCATCTATTTGATCCTGAGATAAATTCGGATATTCTTCTTGTAAACGTTCCACGTACATACTTCATTGCACCAAAATAAGTTAAAATTAGTGCTTCTGATATATGAATATTTGTTATATTAAGAAAGTATAACTTTCAAATGTTACCTTACAAATGACTCAACCTCTTTACAATTTAGTAGAATGTAAGTTTGGGCAACCTTGATTCTTCCAAGGATAAACTCCTCTTTTTTGCTTCTCCCGATAGTCGACCCGGATGTGTAAATATTGATAAATTTCCTTTATGATCTTCCACACCACCACCATCATCATTCCGGTCCACATTATGATCACGTGTAATGACATGAGGTTCAAAATAATGAGAAAATAATTGTGTTGACTCTGTCATCACGTATGCTTCACAAATAGATCCCTCAACACTAGCTTTATTCCCAATCATTTTTTTCAAAGTTCCAAGGTACCTAAATAGTTAAATGAATGAACCATTAAATTAAAAAGTCATGTGTAGCATACTTGTCACTTTATGACATAGAAGTTTTAAATTTACCTCTCAAAAGGATACATCCATCGATATTGTACAGGTCCAGCAATTCTTGCTTCATATGGCAGGTGCACGGGCAAATGTTCCATTGAGTTAAAGAACCCCGGTGGAAATATACGTTCCAACTTACACAAGATCTGTGGGATGTCTATTTCTAATCTCTCCATGTCAGCCACTCGTAGAGTGGTCGAAGTAAGATCTTTAAAAAATAAGCTCAATTCTGTAAGTGTCTGCCACACATTGCTAGGAAGTAGTTCATGAAAAGCAATAGGCATTAATCGTTGCATGAACACGTGGCAATCATGACTTTTCATGCCAAATAACCTAGACTTGTTCGTCTCTAGACATCGACCCAAATTTGAAACATACCCATCTGGAAACTTCAAACTTTTCACCCAATCGAATAAGATATCTCTTGCTTGATTGTCTATTGTATATGCATCTTTGGTATATTTTCCACTAGCATCCTTTGCCAACTGAGGTCTATCGCAATAGGTTAGCATATCCAGACGTGCTTTCGGATTATCTTTGGTTTTTTCTTTAACATTAAGAACTCTGTTAAATACATTATCAAAGACATTCTTTTCAATATGCATGATGTCAAGATTATGTCGAATCATGTTAGAACTCCAATAAGGCAAATCCCAAAAGATGTTTCGCTTTTTCCATCCACAAGATTTACATATTCTCGAATTAACTACTTGTGCATCTTCCTCTGTTACTTTCCTTAGCCCTAACTCACTAATTTGGTTGAAAATTTCCTCTCCCGTTCTAAGTGCTGGTGGTAGCCTTTTGACAGTCTGACCTTTAAGAAAGTTTTTACGATCTTTCCTAAATGGATGATGTTGGTCAAGGAACATCCTATGACTATCAAACCAAGTTGTTTTCCCACCATGACGTAATCTAAAAGATTGTGCGTCCTCCATACAATAAGGACATGCTAACTTTCCAGCAGTACTCCATCCTGATAACATAGAATATGTTGGAAAGTCACTGATTGTCCACATCAAACCCGCCCTTAATTGAAAGTTTTGCTTTTTTGAGATGTCAAATGCTTCCACACCTTCCTCCCATAACAAGGTCAATTCTTTTATTATTATTTTTAATTAAATTATACTACTAGGCTGTGAGCCTAGTAGTGTTTTATTTATAATAATAAAAAAATAAAAAACAAAGTCTATGTTGTCCTACTAGAGGTAGGATGATAAAATATGAAATTACATACTGCCTATTACCATAATTGAGCTTATGAGGCCCAATAATGATATCACAATATGTAACACTAGAAACGAATATAAATACTAAAACTAGACTAATAAATATCATAGACGGTCGCTTCATGGCTTCTTCTTTGACTGGTTGGATCTCGTAGATGTGGTTGGGCCACCTTGATTTTGGTTGGCCGCCCTTATAGGTAGTCTCCTAATATTTGATTCTTCACGACCAGTGCTCAAAGACACACTGATCACTGGAGAACTCTGTTTTTGCTGCTCATTTACACAAGTAGCACCGGCTATCATTTGACTAAGTTGCTGCCTCGTTTTAGGATTGAAATCTGGCACTTTTGGGTTTACTTTGCTTCCTGAGTTCAACTTGGAGGTGCTGCCAATTTTTGGCAAAGGCGAGCCAACCGAAAGCATATCCTCATCTCCACTGCATTGTTCCCCTTCATCAGTCGAGTCCGCCGCAAAATCAACACCCCAGTCTTCATCATCTTCGCCCCAAAGTTTGGATTTAATTGCCAGCTCTCTCAAATTTGCTTTGATAATTTCGTTGTCATTTCCAGTGCACATCACCAACTGTCCAGTGTGTCCTCCATGCTCCCCAAACGATTCCAACGATTGTGATGGTACCTCAAAGTGCACCATCATCGCATTTTGGGCATCTTTGATGATTTGTTCTATCTCTGGACTGGAAACTGAATTTTTTGAGAGCTGGTTATGTTTTGCACTGACTGGTGTATTTGAATTACTGGTTTTTGAGGCTGCCTCACATTCAAGTTGCTGCAATCTCTGCCCAACATCCTCCACATTAGGAGTTTGCCCAAAGCCTTCAACACTAGCTGGAGATTTCTCCACTGTTTCAACAAATGCTCGATCAAGCTGCCCATCGCCTGCTGCATTAGTTTTAAAACCCCCAGCAGCAGCTCGATCTCCAACTCTCTTTGATGCACCAGCAGCGTCCAAACCATTTAGTGTACCAACATCATCCACGACCTCTGGACCTCTTGGAGATTTTTGCATCTGAGACTTTGAAGCTGCCTCGCCTTCACACTGTTGCATGGTCGTCGCAATATCATCCAACACAGTTTTGTGCATCAGATTCTGCTGTATACTCATCCCTTCATGTTTGTTAGGAATTGCTGATTTTTCTACATATTCAACAGGTGCTACAGCTGTTGGGGTTGCATACTGTTTGCAACTGCTGGAAATAAATGAATGTTGCTGCTGCTTTCTTGTGGCTGGAGATTGCCTAGATTTTGTAATTGATTTATGATGAGCCTTCTGCCCTCCCTTCACAACATCTTCCATTCATTGTTCATTCATCAAGGCATCAAAAGTGTTAGAAACATTAACATTTTTTGTTGCACTGGTCCGAGTTTTGTGAGCTGAAACATTTTTTTTGTTATGCGAGGACTGTGTATGATTTACCACTGTCCAATCTCTTGCTTTTGACTAGTCCAATATTTGAAGATCTGCTATAAGACCTGATGATTGTCCAATTAAATCAGCATCTGCAGCAGTAGGTTTAACCACCCTTGTAGCAGTTCGACCATTAGTCTGCACAATTTCATTAGGAGTTTTCCCATCCTTAAAAGCTGTAGCAGCTGCACCCTTAGTAGGAGGTGATTCTTGCATCATATTCTGCCCTTTTCCATGAACCACTAATGCATCTCGATCAAGCCCCTTAACCTCGTGCATACCAATAATCCCAGTGACGTCAGTTGAAATCGCAGCGACAAGTCGATCAACATTCAATGGAACAGTAGGTTCTGCACTATCCACGTTTGACACCACAATATTTGACTTTTTTCCAGGTACTGCACCATCATATGGAGCTTGTAATATTTGCTCAATACCAGCTGATAGTCGATCTCCATCTGCCAAACCATCCACTACATTACCAGTAACTGCCAACACTCGTGCAAACACTGTGTTAGCAGGTATATCAACTGGACATTTGAGTCTCACATGATCTGATGCATCTACTGCTATATCTTGTTTCCTATTACCAGTAGCTAATTCAACCCCTTGCACATATTGTCGATTACCAGTGTGTACCCCTTCACCATCTCCCTTTTGTCCAGCCTTAGTCCCAACCAATTCACCATTAAATCTTTTCCTCTCAATGTGATCAACCTTAACCCCATCCGAAATCTTCTAAAAAATTTGCCCAGTTTCAATTGGGATTGCATCAACAGTAGCCAAAGTTTCATGAATTTTCCCAGTTCCTTTTGTATTAGCTTTCACACACAAATGTCCAGCTGCTATTTTTTCAACAGTAGTATCTGTTGCTCGATCACCAGTAGCATCTATTGCTCGATTAAACTGTAAACTCTGCTGCTCGACCAATCTGTTTTTTCCTGCTCCACCTATCAATTCTCCATCTGTTGCTGCATCAGTCTTACCTCTTTGTCTAGCTCTCTTTGAATTTAGATAATCCCTAGCATCGCCTTGCAACTGTTCAGTCATCGATACATCTATAACTGGCAGATCACTCTCCACTGTTGCACCTGTTTTTGTTATCTCCTCCACACCTTGTTCTTTCAACAATCGACACGCTTTATCGTCATGTCCTTGATGCTTGCAATATGTAAAGTATTTTGGAAGATTGTCATACACAACTTCCTGATAATGCACGATTTTTTTACCTGTAACTTTGTCGACCATCAAAATCTTTACCTTCTTAGGATGATTTTCCAACAGATCAAGAATTACTTTAACCCTAGCCGCACTAGGTCGTGTTCTTTCTTGCGTCGCCTTGTCCACAGCAAGCGCTTTACCAACAGCTGAAGCGATAGACAGTAACGACCTCTTAGCGAAGAAGTTAGGCGGCAAACCTGGAAAGGATATCCATACGACTGCCATGGACGTTTCCTCCTTCGGCATGAATCCTAACGTCCATGGGAATGTTCTAAAAAAGAATGCATCGCCGTTTTCCTTAATATAACCAGTTGATCTTGATAAAAACTGAACATAATCGTTATAAAGATCAAATCTGATTAACACATGACGAAATTCCAGCAGTCCTATGTTACAACGACCTTGAATATCAAATTGCGACGAAAAAACTTTTCTAAACTCCTGTAAATCAGGTTTACCGTATGAAAACTTCATTATAACAACTTGATGCAAACCTTCCTCTCTTGTGAATTGATTAATCTCGTCCATTGAGAATTCTACTGTTGGTTCACCATGCACGATAGTTACTGGAATCAAGTCGAGGTTGGACGCGACAGATTGTTGGTTGAACTTGTGATGCGTATGACTGTTTTTGATTAATATTTGTTATAGCTTCAGTTGTGTTTTGACTTATCTCTCCCACAACCAAAGGTTGGGGAGATATTGAAGCATCCATGACTGCCAAAATTAAGAAGAAAAAAATGCCAGAGAGAAAAGCTCTAGTTTAGGGTTTATTGTCTTTTTTTCCGTTGAAAACTTCAATTCTTTTATTAGAGGTTGTAGAAAAACATCAGTTTTTTGTTTAGGATTGGTTGGCCCTGGAACAATGACAGTTAAGAACATGTATGCCTCTTTCATACACATCCAAGGAGGTAAGTTGTATGGAGTGACAATCACCGGCCACGAAGAGTATTTTCTTCCTGATTTACCAAATGGTTGGAAACCAATAGTACATAACCCCAGCCTCACATTCCTTGGTTCAGCAGCAAAAAATGGATGAGTTTCATTGAAGTGCTTCCAAGCCTCAGAGTCTGATGGATGACGCATTACTCCCTCCTCTTGTATATGCTCATGATGCCATCTCATGTCACCGGCTGTAGCATGAGATGCATATAATCTTCGCAATCTAGGAATCAAAGAAAAATAATACATCCTTTTATAAGGGACTAATTTCCTCTTACGAGAACCAACGCGACGTTTAAACCTCTCGTAGCCACAAAACTTGCAAGATGTGAGGTCTTCATCGTCACCCCAATACAACATACATCCTGAATTACAACAATCAATCTTTTCAACCGGCAAACCCAAGCTACGCACTAGCTTCTTGGTTTGATAATAACTTTCAAGCATTATGTTATCTTCAGGTAAAGCCTCTTTCAACAATTGCATCATTTGGTCATATGCCCTTTGTGATAAAGTGTTCTCCATTTTAATGTTTAACATCCTAGGAACTAGTGTGAGTTGAGAGAGGGAAGAACCAGGATACAATTCTGTATCAGCGGCCTTTAGCAAATCATAAAACCTTTGAGACTCAGGATTAGGATCCTCCTCCATTGAAGGATTAGCCTCGTCCTCCATTGAAGTCTCAAAATGATGAGATGACTCAAATTCAGTATTACTATAAGATTGCCAACAATAACCCTGGCCAAAGTTGGGTCCAGCTGCATCTAAAATCATTTGTCGGTATGGATTGTCATACCCTAATGCAGGTTGAACACCTCCATGTAGATCACTGCTAGAAGACATCGCACCAGTCACATCGTTTTCCCCTTGATACTTCCAAACATAATAGTTTTCAACAAATCCAAACTTAAACAGGTGCAATCTAACTATTTCAACATCCATGTATATAATGTTGCGACATTTTTTACATGAACATCGAACATTCTCACCACTCATGCGATTTCGCTGAGAACGTGCAAACAGGAGAAAGCTATCCACGCCAGTTACACAATTAGAATTAATACCCCCTCGACCATCCAACCTCTCGTACATCCAAGCACGCTCTAGATTATCCATATTCCTCTTTAATATAGAAACAAAATAGGATAATCAGACTTCTTTTTTCTACGAGTAAGATAATAAGAATGTTCTAAAGGGAAGTACTGGACAAAAAATTCAGAAGTTAAGCAGGAGAAGATTAATTAAACTACCAAAGGAGAAGATTAATTAAATTGCACATCCTAGTAACACTAAAGAAAGTAGGCCTACGACGATACTTAATTAATGACATGTATAATAAATGTCGAAAAAGAGCTTATTTACTGACATTTTTCAAGTAATGATTATTCATAAAGAAGAGGATGTTTATTCATGTTCATTGAGTTGGAAGGTTAATAATGGAGTACGTTAATTGATTACCTCTACTGCATAAAGAAGAAGATGCTTCCAAAGAAGCTATACTGTTAGTAATATTCACTATATGAAAATATGTGTGTGTACTAAGAGGTTTACTACTAATTTAAACTACTTTCTGATTAATTTGTTGTGCATTTATAAAAACACAGGTTGCAACATCAATCATTTCTTATCCCATTCAAGAGGCTACCAATAGACAAATACATAATTGAATTGAAGAGAAAGCTATATAGAAGGAAATGCATAAAGAGTGGCAGATGAATTAAAGAAGTGAAGAAATCCATTGTCTCAAAGTTAGTTAGATTTTGCTTGAATATTGAAAATAAAATCATCATGACATTGTTTTATTGTAAAGACTACAAATTTTACAGTTGAAATTAGTATATAGAGAGCTTTTGTTTTCATTACATATGATTCCAGTTTATTTTTTTTATAGGATGCGTTAAAAATAGCCTCGAGAATTTAACAATATATTCGCAATGTCGATAATAATTAAAAAAAAATCGACACTTTCAAATATGTCGCAAACAATAAGCTAAAAACTACAATGCTGACATTTGATAAAAAGTCTCAAACAAATATCGCTATTTGTTTGCTGACATTACTGTAGGTGTTGGAAATTTCAAAGTAACATTTTCAAAAATGTCAGTGAATAAATGTCGTAAATCTTTTACCGACATTCAATTAAATGTCATAAATCTTTTACCGACAATTACTTAAATGTAAAAAAATTACCGACATTGAAATTTCTGACATTTACGCTAAATATAAAATAAATGTCGGTTAATGATTTTGTGACATTTATCCAACTTAATGCGACATTTATAAAATATCGTCGTATGTCGACTTTCTTGTAGTGTAACTAACAAAAAACAACTTTTCCGATGAAAAGAAGAGTAATGGCAGCAGTAAAGTAACTTAAAGCTTAAAAGAAGGTAGTACTTGCTCCAATGTGTAATGTTTCTTCCTCTTCTTCTTCCTTGCTTCAACTAGATCCTGCACTAAAACCCCATTATTAGCCAAACACTCAAGTACATTTTGCAGCTCAAAATCAAGTGGTTTCTAGTACTGCTATTATAAAATATCATCGTATGTCGACTTTCTTGTAGTGTAACTAACAAAAAACAACTTTCCCGATGAAAAGAAGAGTAATAGCAGCAGTAAAGTAACTTAAAGCTTAAAATAAGGTAGTACTTTCTCCAATGTGTAATGTTTCTTCCTCTTCTTCTTCCTTGCTTTAACTAGCTCCTGCACCAAAACCCCATTATTAGCCAAACACTAATCAAAAGTACATTTTGTAGCTCAAAATCAAGTGGTTTATAGTATTGGGTTTGTCAATGGGTTTGAGTTTGTGGAGAATCCATTCAGTGGACTATCAAAGTAGAACATCAAAAGAAATTATCACTTAACAAAAATAAAATTATAATAGGAACTAAGAAGTCACAACATGCAGAAAAGAAATAGGCAAAATACAATAGAGAAAGGAGAGAACAAATAATCTGCGTGTTATAAATTACACATCTGCGTGTTATAAATTATCCAAAACGTTAAAAAAAATACTGGCAGCCTTCTTCGCTGGTGAATCCAAGAAAAATGTGCAAAGGATACAATCTCACAATCGAAAACTTTCCTCTGTATAGATTTTACATAGCAAAAGAAGAGACCTTTTTATGAATTTAAACAACAAATCCAAGTGGGCATCTCAAGATTTAGCATAAAAAAAGTACAAACTTTTCTATATCGTCCCTCAACAAATCCCAATCATAGATTTTTTTTCTACTTTTTTTTCAGGAAAAAAATAATAATTAATATGAATTTCAACACAAAATCCAAATGGGTATCTAAAAAATTTAGCAAACTTTTCTACAAACCTTAGATTTACATTGGCAACTGATTTTTGCTCTTGTTCTTGCCCTCAAGGTGTGTCTTCTACTGATTTTGCTCCCAAAGCAGCCTAACCCAGCGCCATTATACTCTGTTAGAACTTAGAAGAAGAGACTAATGTTTTATGAATTTGTGCCCTAGGTAAATAATTAAGTGGTATTCAGCGACGGATTTAACTACGGCTCACATTCCGTCGCAAACAAATAATATTACTTTTCATTTACGAGTACATTATCGATGGAAATTTTCGTAGCAAGGAGTTTTTAAAAAACTTTGATAAAGAAAGGCTAGCGACGGATTTGTCGTTGCCAATTCCGTCGCTATAGTTAAATAAATTTTGTCGCTAAATCCGTAGGTGAATTGAGGGCGCCAATATTTAGCGCCAATAAATAGCGACCAATTTTCGATTTCATTGCTATTCCGTCGCTATATATATACTTACTATTTTTTGGCTTTTTTTGCAACAAAACTATTTTTCCGTCGCCAATCCGTCGCTAATTAGCGACGGAATCAAATTTGTCGCTAAAATCCGTCGTTAAATGCTATTTTTGTTTGTAGTGATTATTGTTTCTATGACTACTTGGCCTTATTACTTTGTTGTTAAATAATGTTGTGGTTATTTTGGAAGAGTATTGAGTGTTTATTCGGTTCTCTTGTGATATAGAAAGGTTGAGCAGTTTGGCATTATTTTACGATATATATATATATTCATGTTGGCATCATTTTTGTGATAATACTGATGAGTTTATGAGGAGTATAGTTTTCTGTTTACAAGTGTTGAGTTAAAGGTGTTGTGAAAGGCTTGGCCTGAATTGTGAAAGTTTCTCATAAAAAAATACAAATTGATTGTAATAAGGGGATTGTGATAAGGGGGCGAAACATATTGTGATAAGGGTGGATAATTGATTGTGATAAGGGTGGATAAATTATTGTGATAAGGGTGGATAAATGATTGTGATACGGGTGAATGATTAGGTTTTAATGATTTTAATTACAATGATTTGGAAATACTTGTTTTACTCTACGGGTTTTCCCATATTTTGTACATGTGGTGATTTCAAAGTAAAGTTTGGAAAGTTATTCAAGGATTGGTTATAGCTGAGACCTGGAAAAGGTGACTGAGTTATTTTAGATTGTTATTGCAGTTGTTATTAGTTACTTATTTTAGATTTCCTTCTTGCTTTGTTATATATATTATTGTCACAGGTTATATTGTTAATGCCATGCAGTAGCCTCGTCACTACTTCATCGAGGTTAGGCTCGGCACTTACTCTGTACATGTGGTCGGTTGTACTGATACTACACTCTGCACTCTTTTGTGCAGATCCAAGTACTAGCCAACAATAAAGATCTTTAGAGAAACCATCCATTTATTCGGAGACACGAGGTATATTTGCCGGCGTTCGCAGATCCCGATAGTCTTCTCCTATTTTCATAAACACTGTTTTATTATATTCAGAACATTTATACTTTTTTTTCAGCACAGTATTTGTAGTATTCTTTAGTAGTTCGTGAATTGTGACACCATACTCTGGGGTAGTTCTAGATTTATTTGTATAATTAGCTCGTGGTTCATTTTATTCAATTATTTATTATTTTATCTTTGAAAATTATTTATCTATAAACAATAGATTCAGTTTGCTTCAGAATATTATTTTATTATGTCTAAATGGATAATAAATGCAAAGTAGTTAATAAAATTCTAACATTGGCTTGCCTAGCAAGTGTGGTGTTAGGCGTCATCACGGTCCCTAGGGTTGGGAATTTGGGTCGTGACAAGTTGGTATCAGAGCACTAGGTTACTTAGGTCTCACAATTCACGAACAAACTTGGTAGAGTCTGAAGGATCGGTACAGAGACGTCTGTACTTATCTCTCAGAGGCTACGAAGTTAGGAACAATTTCACTTCTATTCTATTCCATCGTGCGAATTTATTCTACCATTGATGATTGAACTTGTCTACTCTTGTCCTCTCACAAATCTTGATAACACGCAAAGTGTCTACGACCGGACAAGAGATGGAGCCCCAATGACAGCTACGATCAAGGGAAAAGACAGAAGCAGAGCTCAGTCTAAATCTCGAACATCAGTGTCACGGCCCCAAATCCTAACAGGCCATGATGGCGTCTATCATGGAACTAGGCTAGCCAACCATCACATAACTACACATTATTTTAGGATAGTTTCTCAAATCATTAATAACCAGCATAATAAGTATAAAAATTTCTCTAAGTCTTTAAGCAAGCATAATATAACCTGACAATCTAAACAAATCCCCCAGAACTGGAATCAACTGATCACGAGCATCTAAGAATAATACTAACACTGCTAATGCCAAAATACACTGTCTTAGAACAAAATACTAAATACTAGATGAAGGAAGGGAAATGGAGAAGCTGTGGACGCTGGACAACTACCTCGAAATACCAAAGCTGATGCCGAACGAACGCAAGTGATTACTGCTCAGAACCAGTACCTGGATCTGCACACAGAGGTGCAGGGAGTAATGATGAGTACGCCAACTCAGTAGTAATAAAAATAAATCAAGTCTGAAGATAAGAAACACACAACACAAAACACCAATTCACCAATAGTAAAAAATAGAGTCTGAGTAAAGTATACAACTAATACATAAGTTTGAAACCCAATTTCCATAAAAATCCGTTGAACAAGTATATTTTCAAATGTTTCTCAGTAAAATTCCCAAAAAAATCTCAGTATGAAAAATGAAGTGAATCATAATCAAAAGCTCAGAAAAATATCATTATGAACTGCCCCTCGGGCCAAATCATCACTCATAATCAGTCACTCAGCACCTCACCATCACTCAGTAACAGTCACTCAACACCTCACAGTCACTCATGCCTTCCAATCACTCGTCACTCGGCACTCGCACTCAATAGGTACCTGCGCTCACTAGGGGTGTGTACATACTCCGGAGGGGCTCCTACAACCCAAGCGCTATAAACAAGTCAATTCATGGCATCAATCACTCTCAGGCACTCAGCCTCTCTTATATCATAACATCCTCACAATATTTGCCCTCGGCCTCACTCAGTCAGATACTCAGAACATGCCACTCGGGCCATAAATAAACGGGGTTCTCGACCCAAAACAACATTTCATTTTAGGAAATGATAATATCACAAATCTCAGTGTCAAACAATTTAACAAGAAAGACTGAGTGTAAAATCATATTTATTACGTGAGGAATATTAGAAAATAGCCCCAAGGGGTTTAAACATATCGGCACTACGCCCCAAACGTGGCTTACAGACAAAATATATCAAAACATGGTAATACTATATATCATATGATTTAAAAGCAGTTTCACAACTCAATATTTGCCTCAGAAGGAACAAATTCCCAATTCGTGCACGCCCCACACTCGTCATCCAGTGTGTGTGTCACTCCAAAATCGTGAAAGGATGTAAAGTCTGGGGTTTCATATACTCAGGACAGGATTTAAAGACATTACTTACCTCAAACTAGCCCGAAAGCTACTCCGCAACACGCTTGCCTCTCGAATCAACTTCCGAGTGCTCCAAATCTATAAAATTCAGATTTTTCACATCAAGATATGCTAGGGGGATGAAACCCAATAGAAAAATATCAATTTTAAGCACAAAATCCGAAATTAGCCAAAACCCAGCCCGCATCTCGGAACTCGACAAACTTTATACCAAAACGATCCTCATCATCTCGCGAGTCCGTACATATAAAGAACTCTCAAATCGGAGTCCGATTGACCCCTCAAATCGTCAATAAAAGGTCTCTTAAACTCAAGCCCTAGTTTCCCCTTTTTCCACTGATTTTCCTTAATTAAACACTGTTAATTTGATCCTTAATCACATATAATCGAGTTAATGAGTCCAAAAAGCTTACCTCAATGATGCACAAACGCTTACCTCTTCAAAAACCCTCAAAAAGCTCTATTCCCGTTCAAAAAAGGTGGAAACGTGGGGAAGGGTCGTAGACTGGTTTAATATATACTGCCCAGGGATTTCTTCATCGCGATCGCGGACATCAGGTCGCGATCGCGAAGAGCAATTTCACAGCCTCGCTATTTAACCTTATGCGATCGCGAATAAAACCACGCAATCGCGATTCATTATGCCTCAAACCAACGCGATCGCGGTCCTATCCACGCGACCGCGTAGCACAACTGACCTGCCCCCACACGCGCCTCTCTATCTCTACGCGATCGCATGAACTCCCACGCGATCGCACTGCTTAAGCTGCCCAACCTCTGTGATTGCGAACACACTTATGCGATCACAGAGAGTAAAATCCTACCCCTCTCAATTTAAACTACGCGATCGCGACTCTTCTCACGCGATCGCAGTGAAGGATTTCCTGCTGCACAAAAACCAGAAAAACCAGCAATTCTCTAAGGCCCGAAAATGTCCGTTTGATCATTCGAAACACACCTGAGGCCATCGGGACCTCAACCAAACCTACCAACATATCCCATAGCATCATTCAAACTTAGTCGAGCCCTTGAAACACTAAAAACAACGCAAAAAACCGAAATCACATCAAATTCAAGCCTATGAACTTTGAAATTTCTAGAATTCACCAAATATGTCGAAACTACCCAAAACACATCCGATTGACCTGAAATCTTTCACACATATCCAAAATGCTATTACGAACCTGTTCCAACTTCCAGAATTCCATTCTGACCCCGATAGCCTATTTTCCACTGCCGACCAGAAATCGCCAAAAACTAACTTTCGCCAATTCAAGCCTAATTCTACAGCGGACATCACAAAAATATTCCGAACACACTCCTAACTCCCAAATCACCTAACGAAGATATCCGAGCCATAAAATCCGCATTTTGATATCGTTTACCAATAAGTCAACTCTCAGTTGACATTTTTTCCAACTATAAAGCTATTTTTAGAGACTAAGTGTCTCAAATCTCATTACAACCATAATGAACCCGAGCCATCCGAATCCAACACATCATAAACAGTATAACCAACCTATGAAAAGGAAAAATTCGTAAATATAATGCAGATTCTACGGAAAGACCGGCCGAGTCGTTACATTCTCCCCCTATTAAACAGACGTTCGTCCTCGAACGGGTCTAGAAACATACCTGGAGTCTCAAACAAGTGAGGATATCTGCTCTGCATCTCCCGCTCGGTCTCCCAAGTAGCCTCCTCCACTGGCTGACCTCTCCAATGTACCTTCACTGACGCTATATCCTTAGACCTCAACTTTCTGACCTGACGACCCAAAATGGCCACTGGATCAACCTCATATGACATATCACCCTCAAGATGAACTGTGCTGAAGTCTAAAACATGAGACGGGTCACCAACATACTTCCGGAGCATCGACACATGAAATACCGGATGAACACTCGACAAGTTGGGTGGCAAGGCAAGTCTATAAGCCATCTCTCCAATCTTCTGAAGTAACTCAAAAGGACCAATAAACCGGGGACTTAACTTTCCCCTCTTTCCGAACCTCATAACACCATTCTTGGGTGATACCTTCAGTAGTACCTTATCACCTTCCATAAAATACACGTCCCGGACCTTCCGGTCCGCATAACTCTTTTGCCTAGACTGCGTCGTGCGAAGTCGCTCCTGGATCAACTTCACCTTCTCCAACGCATCATGAACCAAGTCTATGCCCAATAGCCTAGCCTTACCCGACTCAAACCAACCAACCGGAGATCTAAACCTCCTACTATATAGAGCCTCATACGGGGCCATCTGAATACTGGACTGGTAGTTATTATTATATGCAAACTCCGCGAGTGGCAGAAACTGATCCCACGAACCCCCAAAATCAATCACACATGCACGCAACATGTCTTTCAAAATCTAAATAGTCTGTTCCAACTGCCCGTCGGTTTGAGGATGAAATGCAGTGCTCAACTCTACCTGAGTACCCATACCTCTCTGCACGACCCTCCAAAATTGAGACGTGAACTGAGTATCTCTGTCAGAAATGATAGAAATCGGAACTCCATGCAATCGGACAATCTCCCTGATGTAGATACCAGCTAACCGCTTCGAAGTATAAGTAGTACTGATAGGAATGAAGTGCGCGGACTTGGTCAGTCGATCTACAATGACCCAAATAGCTTCAAGCCCCTTCACAGTCCGTGGAAGCCCAACCAAACAATCCATGGTGATCCGCTCCCACTTCCACTATGGGATATCTAACCTCTGAAGTAATCCACCTGGTCTCTGGTGCTCATACTTGACCTATTGGCAGTCAAGACACCGTGCTACATACTCAACAATATCTCTCTTCATCCGCCTCCACCAATACTGCTGTCTCAGATCTTGATACATCTTCGCGGCACCCGGATGGATGGAATGCCGCGAGCTGTGGGCCTCTGCTAATATCAACTCTAGAAGCCCATCCACATCGGGCACACAAATGCGGCCCTGCATCCTCATAACTTCGTCATCACCAACGGTCACATCCCTGGAATCACCTCGACGGACCCTGTCCTGAAGAACAAATAAGTGCGGTCATCATACTGGCGTGCTCTAATATGATCATAAAGAGAAGACCGGGAATCCATGCTATTAAATACCCGTGGAGGCTCTGACAAATCATATCTCACCAACTGACCCGCTAGAGCCTGAACATCAAGTGTTAAAGGTCGCTCTGTTGCTGAAAGGTAAGCTAGACTCCCCAAACTCTCGGTTCTATGACTCAGGGCATCAGCCACTACATTGGCCTTCCCCGGATGATACAAAATAGTGATGTCATAATCCTTGAGAAGCTCCAACCATCTCCTCTGACGCAAATTCAAGTCCTTCTGCTTCAGCAGATACTGCAAACTACGATGATTAGTGAAAATCTCACACTGTACCCTATACAAATAATGGCGCCAAATCTTTAAGGCATGAACAATGGTAGCTAACTCAAGATCGTGCATTGGATAATTCTTCTCATGCACCTTCAATTGTCTAGATACGTAGGCAATCATCCTACCATCCTGCATCAGTACCGCTCCCAAGCCAACTCTAGAAGCATCACAGTAGACTGTATAGGAACCTGAACGAGTAGGCAAAACTAGTACCGGAGTTGTGTTCAATGCTGACTTGAGCTTCTGAAAGCTCTCCTCACGCTCATCAGACCATCTGAATGGAGCACCCTTCTGGGTCAATCTGGTAAAAGGCGAAGCAATTGAAGAGAATCCTTCCACAAAGCGACGGTAATATCCCGCCAAACCAAGGAAACTCCTAATCTCTGTAGCTGAGGACGGTTTGGGTCAACTCTGCACCGCCTCAATATTCTTCGGATCAACCTGAATACCCTCACTAGACACCACGTGCCCCAAGAAAGCTATTGAACCAAGCCAAAACTCACACTTGGAGAATTTTGCATAAAGTTTTTCCTCCCTCAACCTCTGTAACACAGCCCTCAAATGCTGAGCATGTTCCTCCTTGCTGCGAGAATACACCAGGATGTCATCAATGAACAAAATGACGAAAGAATCAAGGTAAGGTTGAAACACATTGTTCATCAATTGCATGAACGCGGCTGGGGAATTGGTTAACCCAAATGACATAACCAGAAACTCATAATGACCATATCTGGTTCTGAAAGCAGTCTTCGGAATGTCAGAATCCCGAATCTTCAGCTGATGATACTTGGATCTCAAGTCAATCTTAGAGAACACTCTAGCTCCCTGAAGCTGGTCAAACAAGTCATCAATACGGGGCAAAGGATACTAGTTCTTCACCGTAACCTTATTCAGCTACCGACAATCAATACACATGCACATAGAACCATCTTTCTTCTTCACAAACAACACAGGTGCACTCCAAGGTGACACACTAGGCCGAATGAACCCCTTATCTAAGAGTTCCTGAAGCTGCTCTTTCAATTCTTTCAACTCCGCTGGTGCCATACAATAGGGTGGAGTAGAAATAGGCTGGGTGCCTGGCACCAAATCAATACAAAAATCAACATCCCTGTCAGGTGGCATGCCTGGCAGGTCTACAGGAAATACGTCCGGAAAATCACGGACCACAGGAACAGAATCAACTGAAGGAGTCTCACTACTAACATCCCTCACAAAAGCAAGATAAAATTCACATCCTTTCTCAACCATACGCTGAGCCTTCAAACAAGAAATCACTCTGCTAGGCACATGATCTATAGACCCTCTCCACCCAACTCTCGGTACTCCGGGCATAGCCAGGGTCACGGTCTTAGCGTGACAATCAAGAATAGCATGACATGGGGATAACCAATCCATGCCCAGTATCACATCAAAATCAACTATGCTGAGAAACAACAAGTCTACTCGGGTCTCCAGACCCCAAAAAGATATCACACACGACCGGTAAACACGGTCCACAATAATAATATTGCCCATCGGAGTCGACACATGAACATACATAACTAAAGACTTATGGGGCATACTCAAAAAGTGAGCAAAATATGATGACACATAAGAGTATGTGGAACCAGGGTCAAATAAAGCCAAAGCATCACTGTGACAGACTGAGATGGTACCTGTAATCACCGCATCGGAAGCCATAGCATCAGGCCTAGCTAGGAGTGCATAAATACGCCGCTGGCCTCCACCTGCTCGACCTCCCCCTCTAGGGCGGCCTCTAGCTGTCTGACCACCACCCCTAGCTGCCTGGGTGGGTGGTGAAGTGATTGGGGATGAAGTCGAGGGTTGAACCCTCTGCTGAGATGAACTACCAAGATGACGAGGACACTGCCTCCACCTATGTCCAAACTCTCCACACTCGAAACAACTACCTGGAGTTGGAGATGGGGACTGAAGAGAACCCCTGCCACCATGATAATCGCCAGATGAACCATGCATAGAAGAACCCTGGAATGATGATGCTCTGGAGGAACTCTATGCAGGAAGGGCACTAAAAGATGATCACCCTAGATGAGAACTGTGGGGACCTTGCTCCGAAGATGCACCACTGTAAGCTAGGCGAGCTGGCTGAGGAGGTCTAAATGGACGACCTCTGATGTGCTAAAACTGCCCTCTAGAAGGGCCACCACTGAAGCTTCCTGATCCCCGAGGCCTCTTGGTCTCCCTCTCCTCATGCTCCTTTCTACGAACTGACCCAATATCCCGAGCAATGTCAATAACCTGCTTAAATGTAGCTCCAGAAACTCTCTCTATGGTCATCAAAATCTGAAGCTGATACGAGAGACCATCTACAAACCTCCTGATCCTTTCCCTATCAGTAGGGACTAACTCAGAAGCATGTCTAACCAACTCAAAAAATCGCATCTCGTACTGTGTAACCGACAACTCTCCCTGGCGCAACTGCTCAAACTTCCTGCGCTGCTCCTCTTTGTGGGACTGAGGAGCATACTTCTCCAGAAAGATCGTGGAGAACTGCTTCCAGGTGAGGGGTGCTGAACCAACCGTCCTACGCCTCTCAAATGCCTCCCACCAAGTAAAAGCAGCACCAACAAACTGAAACGTAGCAAACGAGAGCCCACTGGTCTCCGAAATACCATCAGAATGGAGTATCCTCTGGCACTTATCCAGAAAACCTTGGGCATCCTCTCCCTCTGTGCCGTTGAAAGTCGAAGGCTGAAGTCTACTAAACCTCTCCAGCCTACGCTGCTCATCCTCGGGCATAACTGGGACTACATAGTCTTGAACTGGGGCAACCGGCTGGGCTGGGACTGCCCCCAGTGCCTGAATACCCTGTACAACCTGTTCAGGTGTCCGGGCAGCAGGAGTCTGAGTGCCTCCCCCGGCCTGAGATGTAGCGGCAGTAGTAGACATAGCAACTGCCTGAGCCAAACTGGTGCATAATGTCAAGATCTGATCCAGGGTCTCCTAAAGACTCGGAATGACAATAGGCACAGCCGGTTCCTGATCCTGTCTCGCTGGGGCACCCTCGGCGGGAACCTGATCCTGAATAGTAGGGGGATCCACTGGTACTGTCCGGGTTGCTGCACGAACTGGTCCCCTACCTCTACCACGACCTCGACTCCTCGTGGGTCTAGCTGGTGTCTGGTCACCCTGATTTGTAGCGCGTGTTCTCACCATCTATGAGAGAATGAAACAACAGGAGTTTAGATTTCAAGAACCAATAGAATGGCACGACAGAGTTCAAGAAAATAAGATTTTTCCTTAGAGTTCTGTAACCTCTCGAAGATAAGTACAGACGTTTCCGTACCGTTCTGCAAGACTCTACTAAACCTGCTCATGATTGTTGAGTCCTATGTAACCTAGGGCTCTGATACCAACTTGTCATGACCCCAAATCCTAAAAGGTCGTGATGGCGCCTATCGTGGAACTAGGCTAGCCAACCATCACATAACTACACTTTTATTTTAGGATAGTCTCTCAAATCATTAATAACCAGCATAATAAGTATAAAAATTTCTCTAAGTCTTTAAGCAAGTATAATATAACCTGACAGTCTAAACAAGCCCCCCAGAACGGGAGTCAACTGATCACGAGCATCTAAGATAACACTGCTAATTCCAAAACACATTGTCTTAGAACAAAATACTAAATACTAGATGAAGCAAGGGAAATGGAGAAGCTGTGGACGCTGGACAGCTACCTCAAAATCCCAAAGCTGATGCCGAACGAACGCAAGTGACTACTGCTGAGAACCAATACCTGGATCTGCACACAGAGGTGCAGGGAGTAATGATGAGTACGCCAACTCAGTAGTAATGAAAATAAATCAAGTCTGAAGATAAGAAATGCACAACACAAAACACCAATTCACTAATAGTAAAAAACAGAGTCTGAGTAAAGTATACAGTAAATTCATAAGTTTGAATTTCCATAAAAATCCTTTGAACAAGTATATTTTCCAATGTTTCTCAGTAAAATTCCCAAAAAAATCTCAGTATGAAAAATGAAGTGAATCATAATCAAAAGCTCAGCAAAATATCCTTATGAACTGCCCCTGGGGCCAAATCATCACTCATAATCAGTCACTCAGCACCTCACCATCACTGAGTAACAGTCACTCATGCCTCCCAATCACTCGTCACTCGGCACTCGCACTCAGTAGGTACATGCGCTTACCTGGGGTGTGTACAGACTCTGGAGGGGCTCCTACAACCCAAGCGCTATAAACAAGCCAATTCATGACATCAATCACTCTCAGGAACTCGGCCTCTCTCATATCATAACATCCTCACAATATTGACCCTCAGACTCACTCAGTCAGACACTCACAACATGCCACACGGGCCATAAATACACGGGGTTCTCGACCCAAAACAACATTTCATTTCAGGAAATGATAATATCACAAATCTGAGTGTCAAACAATTTAACAAGAAAGACTGAGTGCAAAATCATATTTATTACGTGAGGAATATTAGAAAATAGCCCCAAGGGGTTTAAACAGATCGGCACTAGGCCCCAAATGTGGCTTACAACCCAAATATATTAAAACATAGTAATACTATATATCATATGATTTAAAAGCAGTTTCACAACTCAATAGTTGCCTCAGAAGGAACAAATTCCCAATTCGTGCACGCCCCACACTCGTCATCCAGTGTGTGCGTCCCTCCAAAACCGTGAAAGGATGTAAAATCCGGGGTTTCATACCCTCAGGACAGGATTTAAAGTCATTACTTACCTCAAACTAGCCTGAAAATCTACTCCGCAACACGCTTGCCTCTCAAATCAACATCAAGATATGCTAGGGGGATGAAACCCAATAGAAAAATATCAACTTTAAGCACAAAACCCGAAATTAGCCAAAACCCGGCCCCCGAGCCCGCGTATCGGAACTCGACAAACTGTACATTAAAACGATCCTCATCATCTCACGAGTCCGTACATATAAAGAACTCTGAAATAGGAGTCTGATTGACCCCTCAAATCCCCACTAAAAGGTCTCTTAAACGCAAGCCTTAATTTCCCCCTTTTCCACCGATTTTCCTTAATTAAACACTATTAGTTTGATTCTTAATCACATATAGTCGAGTTAATGAGTCCAAAAAGCTTACCTCAATGATACACAAACGTTTCTCTCTTCAAAAACCCTCAAAAGGTTCTATTCCCGTTCAAAAATGGTGGGAAAGTGGGCAATGGTCGTAGACTTGTTTAATATATACTGCCTAGGTATTCTTCATCGCGATCGCGGACATCAAGTCGCGATCGCGAAGAGAAATTTCACAGCCTTACTATTTAACCTTATGCGATCGCGAATAACACCAGGTAATTGCGATTCATTATTCCTCAAACCAACGCGATCGCGATCCTATCAACACGACCGCGTAGCACAACTGACTAGGCCCCACACACGCCTATCTATCTCTACGCGATCACATGAACTCCCACGCGATCGGAGTGCTTAAGCTGCCCAACCTCTGCGATCGCGAACACACTTATGCGATCGTAGAGAGTAAAATCCTACCCCTCTCAATTTGAACTACGCGATCGCGACTCTTGTTACGCGATCGCAGTGAAGGATTTCCTGCTACACAAAAACCAGAAAAACCAGCAATTCTCTAAGGCCCGAAAATGTCCGTTTGATCATTCGGAACACACCCGAGGCCCTCAGGACCTCAACCAAACCTACCAACATATCCCATAACGTCATTCAAACTTTGTCAAGCCCTCGAAACACTAAAAACAATGCAAAAACACCGAAATCACATCAAATTCGACCTCGATAGCCTATTTTCCACTGCCAACCGGAACTCGTCAAAAACTAACTTTCGCCAATTCAAGCCTAATTCTACACCGGACATCACAAAAATATTCCGAACACACTCCTAAGTCCTAAATCACCTAACGAAGCTATCCGAGCCATAAAATCCACATTCCGAGATCGTTTACCAATAAGTCAACTCTCAGTTGACTTTTTCCAACTATAAAGCTATTTTTAGAGACTAAGTGTCTAAATTCTAACTACAACCATACTGAACCCGAGCCATCCGACTCCAACACATCATAAACAGTATAACCAACCTATGAGAAGTCAAAAACAGTAAATATAATGCAGATTCTACGGAACGACCGGTCGAGTCGTTACAATCAACACCTATTGTACAATCTCAAATGGATATAGACGCGGAGGTTCTAGCTCAGTCGGTACATGTTGGACTAGTCCATATCCCAGAAGGATTTATAGCTACTCAAGTATTGCATAACAAGGGAATAGTTGAAAGCATCGGGGTTGATTTATATGAGATATGAAGTTTAACATTGTGGATTATCAAGCATTGTGACCTATGACTTCGTGCCAAATGGGGAAGTCCATTGTCAAGGAATAGATTTTGGGGTCATATGTTATATCGGTTTTGGCTTGGAATGTATAAGGCCTGAGATTTTGCAAGAGATAAAGCTGGGGCTTGCAATATGTCTGCCTCCTTAATAACCATATACCTCAGTAGACAACTTTAAATCTACGAAACCAACTCAGCGTGGAAGTCACGGTTGCGGATTTTGGGGTGCTCCAAAGGGAGTACAGTGGTTGACAAGCTTCTAGACTATATGGTTCGTGCCAAGGTTTATCTGTATAGAGCTCTACCTTTGGGGTCATTGTGCATCAATAAAGATAAGAGTTACGCCAAGGAATAACGAACGGTACATGAATAAGTGGGGTAGCTAAGCGGTGTTGAGTCAACATGGTAGAGGAGAAATTGGTCGCCGGTGGTTGAAGCAAGCCTACAAAGAGGACGACCAGCCAGTGCAACATCAACTATTTGACTCAGTTCTCATAATCCTTTTGAAAGAGTTTGTTTCTCGAACCTTCCATTTTTGTGTGGCGCTTAGGGTTTGAACAATTGTGTCATGTCACCATGACAATGTCAGAACATTCCATCAGGTTTGATAAGTTAGCCTTTCATACTCCTACTTCAGTTCATATAGCCAGAAGATGAGTCCCCAGACTCATTAAAAGAATCGATTATGATTGTAAAAAAAAATTGTACGATTCAGGGCAAGTTGATACTTAGATGTTAGGATGTGTCCGGGATGAGGAAAAGAGGAAACTAAGGAGACTAAGAGGTCTCGAGGTTCTAAAGGATTCAGTGGATTTTGCTTTGCAACAACAAATTATTTTGCCAGGGGCTCGGGCAACCAACCAGCCCAGTCCATATATCTGATTACTTGGGGTGCTTCAATGAGATCTTTTAATGCACCACAACTACGAGATTCCTCCAATGGTTATTCCAGTTATTTGGTATAAACTCGGTATGAGCAGCTGAATCATTTCATCAGAGCACTCATGCTACGTGCCCCATTGCAGTTACAACTCAACTTACATGACCATCTAGGTAAAAAGGGGTCGGAATGTCGAAGGAGGAGGTCATATTCCTAGAGGTAGAGACCCAACTTATTGATATATTTTCTATGGTATGGCTGAGGTCGTTATATCAAATGGTTCCCATACAAGAACAATCTCTAGTTATTATAACGTGATAATTTTCTTAACTTGATTCGGTTATGAGTATCTAGAAAAGTCCTCCTAATATGCTCCACCCTCGGGTGAGCTTCGTAACTCTAAAATCTACTTATGTGAACACTTGTATTGAGAAATTCTATGGAGATAGCTATGTCTATCATTACATGTTGTAATTTTGTATAACGGAAAATATTTAAAAGAAGAAAATGGAATATTTCAATTGGCACGATATGCATATTACTTGTGATTCAGAATTGAGGGCGAGATCCTCACATTTTAATATGAATTGATATGTTTAAATCGGGCTACGAGCCGCGGTGGAAGTTATGTAAGGACGATATCCTTATGATGAAAAATTCTTGTGTTTAATTCTCCCTTGTGAAATTAAAATTTGTACTATAGTACTAATAGAGAGTCATGCCTGTTAGGTTTATTCGAAATTTTTTGTATAAAAATTATTTGTGCATAATTTGCCAAATTCGTGCTATAATTATTGAGCTTTAACCTACAAGGTAGGTTCCCGCCCATGTGACGTTAAATGATGCACGTTAATTCGGGTATATAAATACGAGGTCTTCAAGCATCGTATCTCGTTATCAGTATTGTGAAGGTTTGAAAGGAGATTTTCTCTGTTGACGTGAAGCTATTTGATAATTCTATAATTGGAAATGAACAACTATTAAGGAAATAGAGGCATTCAAGAACTGTCCTAGACCCACTACATCCATGGAAATCAGGAGTTTCTTGGGTTTGGCGGGTTACTACCGTCGTTTTGTGGAGGGGTTTTCATCTATATCAGCCCCTATGACTAAATTGACTCAGAAAGGTGCCCCATTTAAATGGTCATATGAGTGCGAGGCGAGCTTTCAGAAGCTCAAGACAACCTTGACTTAAGCACCGGTGTTGGTGTTACCATCAAATTCGGGTTCCTTCACGGTGTATTGTGATGCTTCCCGAGTTGGACTTGGCGCAGTATTAATGCAAGATGGCAAGGTGATTGCGTATGCGTCACGACAGTTGAAATTCCATGAGATGAATTATCTTGTTCATGACTTAGATTTGGCATCCATTATTCATGCCTTGAAAATTTGGAGGCACTATCTCATATGGCGTGTCGTGTGAGGTTTTTACTGACCATCGCAGTCTCCAGTACGTATTTAAGCGGAAAGATCTAAATTTGAGGCAGCGGGGATGGTTAGAGTTACTGAAAGATTATGATGTCACCATATTATATCACCCGGGGAAGGCCAACGTGGTGGCCGATACAATGAGTAGGAAGGCGGTGAGTATGGGTAGCCTTGCGTATATTCCAGTTGGTGAGAGACCATTAGCTTCAGACATTCAGACGTTGGCTAATTAGTTCGTGAGGTTGGATATTTCCCCCAGCAGTGTTTTAGCATGTACAGTCGCTCGGTCTTCGCTAATTGAGCGTATCCGGGAGAGACAATATGATGACCCTCACTTGATGGTCCTTAGGGACACAGTTCGGGATGGTGGTTCCAAGCAGGTTATAGTTGGCGATGACGGTGTTTTGAGGATGCAGGGTCGTATATGTGTGCCTAATGTTGATGGCCTTCGTGAGTTGATTCCTGAGGAGGCTCGCAGTTCTAAGTATTCTATTCACCCAGGTGCGTCCAAAATGTACCAAGACTTGAAGCAACATTATTGGTGGATAAGGATGAAAAAGGACATTGTTGCGTACGTGGCTCGTTGCTTAAATTGTCAACAGGTAAAATATGAGCATTAGAGACCCGATGGTTTGCTACAGCAGATAGAGATTCCTGAGTAGAAGTGGGAGCGTATCACTATGGACTTTGTTTTTGGGCTCCCACAGACTTAGAGGAAATTTGACGCAGTTTGGGTTATTGTGGATAGGCTGACTAAATCAGCACACTTCATTCCTGTGGCAAGTACTTATACTTCAGAGCGGTTGGCTGAGTTATATATTCGGGAGATTGTTCGCCTGCATGGCATGCCCGTGTCTATCATTTCGGATCAGGGTACGCAGTTTACTTCGCATTTTTGGAGGGCAGTTCAGCGTGAGTATGGTACCCGAGTAGAGTTGAGTACATCATTTCACCCTCAGACTGACGGGCAGTCCGAGCATACCATTCAGATATTGGAGGATATGTTTCATTGCTTGTGTTATTGACTTTGGAGGTTAGTGGGATCAGTTTTTGCCTAGTAAGTATCTAGTCTAATCTCGAAAAAGTAGTGACGAGAGGTCGACTTGACACTTACTAGGGTCCAAATAGTATAATTATGTGTATAAATTAAAGAGAGTAACAAGTACACATGAATAATAGAACAATGAATATCTAGCATATTACGAAACCTACTCCGAGTCGAAACTCTAACATGCAAATTTCAAATCTATTATTTCAAGTCATTTAACAGTTTTAAGTCATGAATAATATCAAACAAGTAGCATGCGCACAATATATCATAAGGTACGATTTGGGACAACATAATAGTAAATGTGCACTGCCAGAGGGTCGAATGTCGCGAACAATAGATGCATCTATTAACCTGCTGTGGCGTACGACCCGCTCCCATGCGAGTAGTGGAAAGAATCACTCCGCTCGCGGAATATATATATTGCGAAGCGGTCACATATAAACATAACATTTTTCTTTAAATTCTTTTTCCAAAAATAATAATGATTCGTCTGAAAACACCTATTAGGAGAACTGTATTGGTAAAAAAGAGCTTCACACGTGTAACTAATGTGGTGACTCAGAAATCTATGTGGAGTAATAAAAATGCGACAACTGGACAGGATTCTATGAAGAGGTACGAGGCAAAGAGGTACGGAATAGCACACCCACGTGGTAATTAGCTACGGGAATCTCAACCTGGTTGAGAAGATGAAGAGACACGGTCAGAGTGAATCCGGGCAGAATAAAGGGCAAATTCAGAGATCTTCAATTAATGAGCCAGACGTTATACGACCTTCACGCAACAATTAAGATTAATCATTGTAATGTTACATTAATGACATTATTAGTCATTAATGCTCAATCACTGAAAAGGGTAGACATTATATTAAGAAATTCCCTATATAAGGGAGTAAAATATAACTTGTAAGACACATTCGAACTACTACGGCAATACACTTACCTTTTGTGCATCTTATTACTTTCCATTTACAAGTTTACTTACAATTGATAGTGTATTCTTTAGTTTTCAAAAACCCGTGTTCTTCTTAAAATAGATTTGAGCAAAGAATCCAATTCTTTGGTTAAACAAATTGGTTCCGTTACCAGGAATCTGATAATCTTTACTTTCAAATTATATCCTTTGAATTATGTCGAACGCCAATGACAATAATCAACAGAGAATTGGAACTCCAGTTCGATCACCTCTAGGAACCCCACGGGGCTCAAGGGAGAATTCCCCAGATAGATCCACGGCTCAAAACAATAATAACAACGCAAATGAACAAATAGGAGAAAAAGATCAGGTGAAGCAAATGGTTGGTGAATATGTGACTCAAGCTCTACAAGCTTTTATGAGAAGATTACCAGCTGCATCACCTGCGCCACCTCCTAAGAACACCACAACTATGGAAAACCCACAATCTGGGTTAGCAAACTCAGGAAGTGGAGGCGCTCTAAACGAATCCCTAAAAACAAGACCATGTATGTCCAATAACCCATAGTTACAATCTTTATTATTAACCTTGCAAAAACAGGTGAAGGAAAAAAATGACCGAATCGAAAAAATTCCTGGAGTACCACCTGTTATCAAGGGCATTGACGTTGATAGATATTCTCAACAACCTTGGAAGCCAAGTGCAGCGCCCTGCCTATTCCCAAGAAATTCAAAATGCCTGATGTTCCTAAATATGACGGGATAACTGACCCAAGCGACCATGTGACTGCTTTTACCACTGGAGTGAAGGGCAATGACTTGACAAAGCAAGAAATTGAGTCAGTCTTGGTTAAGAAGTTTGAAGAAACACTTACCAAAGGAGCGTTAACCTGATATTCTCTTCTCCCTGAAAATTCTATTGATTTTTTTGCTGAGCTTGCAGATTCTTTTATAAAAGCACATTCCGCTGCGCAAAAAGTCGAAAAAAGAATGGAGGACATATTTAAAATAAAACAAGGACACACGGAGCTACTTCGTGAATTTGTAGACAGGTTTCAATGAGAAAGGATGTTGTTACCAAGGGTACCTGACAATTGGCCAGCCATGGCATTTACAAGCAATTTAAATGATAAAAGCTCAGAAGCCACGAGAAGACTCAAGGAAAGCCTGAGAGAATTCCTAGCTACGACATGGAATGATGTCTATAACAGGTATAGTACAAAGTTACGTATAGAAGAAGACACCATCGCCGAAACAAGGGTTGAAGATCGCACTAGTTCCAGACGCTCCGAGCTAGAAAAAAGGACAGGTAAAAACAGGTACGACCCTTATATGGGACCTTCGGGACGAGAACATCGTCCCAGATTTTAAAACGCCCGGTCAGAATATAGACCATCAAACAGAGATACGAGCTCATCCTCATCAAGATCCAGAAAGGGTCGCGATGAACGAAGCAGAGGTAGTACAAGAGTTGGAGATCACAACTTCAATGTAAGTACTTCTGAACTAATCACAGTATTGAGAAATATGGGTGATAAAGTCCGGTGGCCAAAGAAATGAGGTCAAACCCAAATAGAAGAAATCCAGACTTCTGGTGTGAATGCCATAACGATTATGGACACAGAACTTCGGATTGCAGTTTTTTGCAAGGTAAGGTAGAACAATTATTAAAACAGGGCTATTCAACAGAATTGTTAAGTGAAAAAGGTAAACAGGAATATATGAAGAACATGTAGGAGCCCTCAAAATCACCATCTCCAAAACGAATGGTCAATGTGATACATGGAGGTGAGGAGGTGAACGGGTAATCTGCAAAAGAACCACAATATTCACAATTACACACGGGAAGCGGATTCGTGAAGACTTGGAAGCAGACAATATATCATTCGATGATGCAGATATCAGCGGGTTAATGCTTCCACACAATGATGCACTGGTAATATCCTTACTTATACATGACACTAACGTAAAAAGAGTGTTGATTGATCCAGGTAGCTAAGTTAACATTATCCTATCAAGAGTTGTGGAAGAAATGTTAATGGAGGATCAAGTAATCCCAAGAGCACGAGCTTTATTTGGTTTTGACAACTCTACCGTCATAACAAAAGGGGAAATTGAACTTAGTACTTATGTAGAAGGAGTAATCAAAAAAAAATACTAGGTTCCAAGCCATTGATACTGACATGGCCTACAACATAATCATGGGGAGGCCATGGATACATGACATGAAGGCAGTACCATCTACCTTGCATCAGGTAATTCAATTCCCTTTTGAATGGGGAATTCAACAGATTCGAGGTGATCAACAAACCTCAAGGAATATAAATTATGTGGGACACTAAGCCAATAAAGAGGAATCGGAAAATCAAAGGTACGGAGAAACCTATTTCTCAAACAGGTACGGAGAAAACCGTTGCTCAAACAGGTACGGAAGAAGTTATTGCCCAAACAGGTATGGAAGGAACTATTATTCAAACAGGAACAAATAGTCACGAGAAGGTGAATCAAGTCACCACAGGAGATGTATCAAACCATGTAGACATGGATTCCAGACCTGATGTCATTCAAGAGCCAGAAGAATACGAACACATCAAAACAACCACGGAAGAGCTCGAAGCTGTTCCATTGTCTGAACAAAAGCCTGAACAGAAAGTTCACATAGGCACGAGGCTAAGTCCCAGCCGAAAGGGTAAGTTAATTGATTATTTAAAAGATAATGCAGATTGCTTTGCATGGTCCCATTCAGACATGACAGGTATCCCGCCGGAAGTGATGACTCATAAGCTAAATGAAGATCCATCCTTCGTACCTGTCAAGCAAAAGAAAAGAAAACAGGGACCATTCAAGAACCAAGTGATTGACGAAGAGGTACAAAAACTCTTGCAAATTTGTTCAATACGTGAGGTCATGAATTGTTAAGCTTTCTAGATGCATACTCTGGTTATAACCAAATCAAAATGGATCCTTCAGACGAGGAAAAAATTTCCTTTATTACAAACATGGGATAAATTTTACGATGGAAAATGCTGAAGCCACGTACCAAAAGCTTGTGACCAAGATGTTCCAAGAACATCTAGGAAAAACGATGGAAGTTTAAATCGATGACATGCTGGTGAAATCAACACAAGCGGAAGAACATTTCCAGCATCTTTCAAATACCTTCAAAATTTTACGCAGGTATAATATGAAACTAAATCTTGAAAAATGCACCTTTGGCGTAGAATCAGGTAAGTTTTTGGGTTTCCTTATGTCAATAGAGGAATAGAAGTAAATCCTGCTCAAATTAAAGTTATCGAAGAAATACCCGATATACTTACAAATAAAAAAGAAGTTCAAAGACTAACAGGTAGAATTGCAGCCTTGGGAAGATTTATTTCCAGGTCCTCAGAGAAACGTTTTAGATTCTTTTCAGTTCTTAAAAAGCAGAATCAGTTCGAATGGACTGAGGAAAATCAATAGGCTCTCAAGGATCTGAAGGCCTACCTATCAAAATCCCCGCTGCTATCAAAGCCAAAAGAGGGGGAAAGGCTGTGTGTCTATCTTGCCGTTGTAGAAATTGCTGTAAGTGCAGTATTGGTAAGGGAAGACAAAGGTAAACAATCACCAATTTACTATGTAAGTAAGTCTTTGTTGAATGTTGAAACTAGATACCCGCATCTAGAAAAACTTACTTTAGCTATAATTATGGCGGCCAAAAAGTTAAGACCATATTTTCAATGTCATCCAATCACTGTTGTAACCTCATACCCATTGAGAAACATATTGCATAAGCAAGAATTATCAGGAAGACTAGCTAAATGGGCTATAGAATTAAGCGAGCATGATATAATATATCAGCCTAGGATTGCAATAAAGTCTTAAATTCTAGCTGATTTCGTCGCTGATTTTAATAATAGCATTGTCCCTGAAGTAGAAAAAGAGTTACAACTCTTTAACGGGGCTAATCTAGGTATTTGGACCCTATTTACTGATGGCTCATCTAATGTAAAATGAGCTGGATGAGGCATAGTCTTAATATCACCCACGATGTGAAAAGACACGACAAACCATTAATTGTTATCCTATAACTAACAATGAAGCGAAGTATGAAGCTGTCATTGCAGGACTTGAACTGGCACGAGAACTCTCAATTGAGCATATCGTGATAAAAAACGACTCTCAACTGGTAGTGAACCAGATGTGGGGGACTTATACTGCTAGGGAGACTCGGATGCAACAATACTTGGAAAAGGCACGAGATCTCGTAAGGCAATTCAAATCATGGAAAGTTATGCAAATACCTAGAGAGGAAAATGCAGAAGCGGATGCATTAGCTAACCTCGCAGCAGTTACAGAAGTGACAAATAAAGACAATGCAATTGTCTTTCACTTGTTTCATTCAGCAATTGACCAGGACAAAAATGAGGTAACATTTAACAATTTAACCTAGGATTGGAGAAACGAAATCTTAATTATTTTGCAAAATGGTACCGCACCTGAAGATAAAAAAGCAGCTCAAGCACTTCGCAAAAAATCTGCACGATACTGCTTCATTCGCAATTCTTTATACCGTAATGTTTGGAGGTCCCTTAGAAAAATTCCTTGGACCCAATCAAACAGAATTCGTGATGAGGGAAATCCACAAAGGGAACTGTGGAAATCATGCAGGAGAGAGATCCTTAGTCAAAACCCTCATCAGAGCAGGGTACTATTGGCCCAAAATGGAAGAAGAGGCTGAGGGTTTCGTAGCTAGAGACAAATGCCAACGATTTGCTAACAACATGCATAGACCAACAGAGCTACTGCATATCACCATAGCCGTTCATGAAATGTGGCATGGACATAGTGAGACCCCTTCCCGCAGCTAAAGGAAAGGTACTGTTCTTGCTTATGTTAACTGATTATTTCACAAAATGGGTAGAAGAAGAAGCTTTTAAACAGGTACGAGAGAAAGAAGTGAAGAGCTTCATATGGAGAAACATAATATGCCGCTATGGAATACTGAAGGAATCGTATGTTACAATGGCCCGCAATTCATAGGCTCTCAGATCACAGAATTCTTCGAAAGCTGGCAAATCAAACGAATCACTTCATCACCATATCACCCCGTGGCTAAGGGACAAGACGAATCAACTAACAAAGTCATCATCAACAACCTGAAGAAACGGTTGGAAAAAGCCAAGGGAAATTGGCCTGATGAGCTACCAGCAGTATTATGGGCTTACAGAACAACTAAAAAAATAGCCATAGGAGAAATTCCTTTCGCACTTGTTTACGGTGCATAGGCTTTGATACCGGTGGAGATCGGAAAACCAAGCACAAGGTTTACAATATCCACGGAGGAAGAGAATAACAACGAGTTAAGAACCAATTTGGACTTGCTCTAGCAAAGAAGAGAAGCTGCGCTAATATGAATGGCAGCTCAGAAACAAATCATAGAATGATATTACAATAGAAAGGCTCATCTCAGATATTTCAAAATTGGGGGCTTCGTTCTTAAGAAAGTCTTTCAATCAACGAAGGAAGCTGGCGCAGGGAAGCTAAGTCCAAATTGGGAAGGACCCTACAAAGTCTGTGGCATTGTTGGGAAAGGTGCTTTTGAGCTGGAAGCTATGGACGACAAGATCTTACCAACCAGTCTGAATGCCATTCATTTAAAGAAGTACTACTTCTAAGTGAAAGGAATACCCCCGGTCAGGTATCATTATGTTCGATTTTATATTTGAATAGTTAAATTTTACTAACCGTTTTAGATGATACGCAAAAAGCTAACCCATCACGAGATGATGATATTAGACCTGCGAAGACGCGTGGAAGTAACTGAATTCTAGGTCTAGGGTTACACTTTCTGATGGACGTTTTAAAGGGTTAAGCCGTCAACATCAAAAACTTATGTACCTTCGAGTCCCGTATGTTTTTCCTTTTCAGGAAAAGGGCCACAAGGAAGGAATAGTCAAGTGCTCGAGATTTCATTCTTCAAAGCTCAAATACTTGGGGGACTATACAATATGGAAGGCAAAGACGAATCAAAAAAGACTATCAAAAAGTCAAAGCTCGAGCCTGAGGATCCATTTACCCAACGAATCAAGTGATACGAGCAAAAATCAAAAGATCCAAAAGACTCAAAACACAAAGCCTGATCCAAAAAAAAAACTTCAATGAATGTCAGGTTAAAAGGCAAAGTATTATTTATGAGGGAAAAATGCACATCTTTGTACTTATTCAGAAAACTGTTGTAACTAAAAATAGTTATGGATAAAGATCATCATCTTTGTACTTATTTAGAAAACTGTTGTAAATAAAAAATAGTTACGAAATCTTTGTACTTATACAGAAAACTGTTATAAATTAAAACAATTACGGATGAAAGATCATTATCCTTGTACCTATTCAAAAAACTGTTACAAACAAAAAATAGTTATAGATGAAAAAGCATCACCCTCGTATTGTATTTATTAAAATCTTTTGTCAATGAAAACAGTTACGAGTTAAAACCCATACCCCTATAAAAACTATTATGAACAAAAAACGATTAGTCCCTTGTGTTAACTCGAAAAAACTGTTACAAAAGAAAAACAGTTATGAAATACAAGTTTGTATCAAACCTGTTAAAATAAAACAGTTGCAACATGAGTTTTAGACGGTACGCAAACACATGTGAAATGTTACGAAAGTTCAACAAAAACCTTTCTTCAAAAAACATTGTTATAAAGAAACATGTGAAAAATTCCTATCTGTCTATTGCATATTTACACCATTATTAAGTTGAGACGTCTTCTTCATTAAGTGTCGATAAAAAAGGGCCATCTTTCACAAACCGTACCTATTACGAAAAGGTACATATAATCTAAGCATTTTATATGAAAAACTCAGAGGTAAAACTTAAACCTCAAGCATGCAAAAGACTTAAAAGAATGAAACAAAAACTCAACAAAAATTAAAGTCATACTTGCATTAATATATTAACGGCAAAATAAACTGAGTATTAACTTAGTCTTAGCCATATTAAGGTTTTTACATTGGGTGCCCCTAAGTTGTCTGTTAGGGACTTAAAGGGACTTACCCCCGATGGGGCTGGGGGTAACCACCAATTGATACAAAAAAAAAAAAAGAGAACCAAGATCTTAAACTTTATCAGATGGGGGGTTGTCTTCGCTGGCAGGAAGAGCAGACTGGGATGAAGAGACATGAGCAACAGGAGCCTCACCTTCAGGTGAAGAGTGATTTTGACCTTGTTGATACTTCTCAATGGTCTCCTTCGTCTTTGCAATTTCATCTTTTAAGTCAAAACCCTCTTGGCTCATTTCCGTCAATGTGTCGAGACGAGAGTTCATATAAGCCCAACTCACATCAACGGCTGCCTTGTCTTCAAGAGCTTCATAATCGTTCTCCCACAGCTCTACTTCAGCTCTTAATTCATCCCTTTCAGCCACAACAACATCATGAGAGGCCTTTAAAGGAGTGAAAGACCTTTTCGGGGATTGAATTTTCTTCAAAGAGTTGCGAAGATCCTCTTGGGTTTGAGTGAGTGATTGAAAACGTTTGCCCTAATACTACTCTTTTTGGTCCAATAAGGCCTTTAGGCTCTGATCTCTTTAGAGGCACAAGACAGCTGCTCTGCGAATGAGGATTCTAGAACGTTCTTATCCTTGCCTGCCTGATCTGAAGATGCCTTCTCAATAGCCAATTCTGCTGTTATGACCCTCACTTGCTGCTCCAAGGTACACTTCTCCTCTTCCACTGCCTCCATGTCGAGTTGTAAGCTTTCATATTGCTCCTTCCAATTATCTGCCTCAACATGCAACCCCCTTACTTCCTGCTCCGTATGGGAAACCCTCTTCATTAACTCCGTGTCTATAAGATTGATCTACAAAAGTAGATAAATAAGGTACAACAAGAATGTTCGCAAAAATGAATGAAAGAAAGTATATTTTACCTTTAAAGAAGTATGCACGATCTCATTTGCCCATGTAAGGGAACTGTGGCTATCCAGCTTACCTCTTTCAGTCGGACATATTAACGGTTTCAGCCATACATCAGGCTGGTCGGACTTTTTAAAGAGGTTACCCTCTGCTGGAACTTCTATCATCACATGCCTCACCCCCTCTGCTGGAAGACCCTACTTCTGCAACAGAAGGCACGGAAGCAGGAACGGATGAGGGACCCACGGGCAAGGAAGTCTGAGGGGCAGAAAAAGCCATGGGAGAGGGAGCAACGATAGGAGCAGGAACAACCATGGGAGAAGGAGTAATAACAGGAGTAGTTGAGGGAAGTTCTTTAAGGGCATACAGAGAGAAAATTGCCAGGGGAGCTTTATCAGCAACAGAACCAAAAACTTCACGGAACAGGAGATCCACTGATTCACGCACGAGAGAGGGAGTAGCATCCCCAAGGGCAGAAAGTTCAGCTTCAGGCGCGGGAGGATCAATAGCAGGTGTAGACTCGACGTCAGAGACCTCCTTCCTTCTTCGTGACCTATGGACTAAAGAACTCTCATCTTTTTCCTCCTCCTCTTCTAAGGACCTTGACCCACTTGCTTTTCTCTTTGAAGAAGAGGAGCCTGAAACGATCTCCTGGGCCTTTGCCAAGGATAACTTTGGAGAAGACACGGATGCAGCAAAAGCACCACGAGCAGAAAATCTTATCAAATGAAAAGGGTCAATAAAGCTCGAAGGAGGAAAGAAATAAAAACAAAAGCTTCATTTACCATGAGTCTTAACTCTCCAACCAAACCTCCCGGAGAGGTATTTCCATGAGCGTTCTTCCAATGTTCCCTAACGATGAACAAAAGTTTTTCTACCCAAACTCGGAAATCGGAGACATTCTCGACGGTTCCCATGGTTGCTGCAAAGAGAAGAAACAGTTACTGTACAGATAAAGTATCTAAAGCAAAAGGAAAGGAATGTGAGCAAAACCGTACTCATATGCAAGATTCCACTTCTCAGGGAAGGGAAGATTTTCTTCACCTACTAAACCAGCAGTAGGAACAGCAACATACCGAAGGTACCACCCTCGATCTTTATCGTCATCAGGAGTCACTAACACCCTTTTGCTCCTATCCGCGAGAGTAAAAACTCCCTGGAGGAACAACATTGGAGAATAGAGGTGAATGAGATGATGAAAGACAAAAGGGACCAAAGCTAAGTTAGCCAAATATCTAAGACACACAACAACTCACCACACGAGAGGACCGACTTGTACCAAACAAATTTTAAAGAATCGACAAAAATCGATGATAACTGGGTCGATGGGAGGCTTGAATCCTAATGTGAAGGGATAAGTATAAACAAAAGAATGACCAGCCTTGTAAGAGGTTATTCTTTGATTTTCACTGGGCACAACAACAGGGAAATCAGGCTTCCAGAAACAATCCTTGCGTACAAGAGGTATCAAACCTTCAGTAATCTGGGTAGGGTATTTTTCAGCACTATCAAGAGACGATAATGAAGAAAGTTGATCTCTAAGAACCTGACTATCCCTAGCAAAGGAAAGTTCTGCAGGTACTATTTCATCGACCCGCGACTCACGCAAAGGCTCATTGTGTTCTTTACCTTAGACGAAGATCTAGAAGCCCTAGCCCTCGGAGAAGATAAAGACCTAGAAGAAAGACGGGGAGTAACTTGAGAAGAGGAATAACCCCTAGAAGGAGTAGAGCCTAAACTCCTAAGTCTACCACCTCTTCTACTCCGAGTTGGAACAGAAGAAGGAGTTAGATCATCTACATTTATGACTTTCTTGGATTGACTTGTAGAAGACATATTTACAGGTACAAGAAGTTTGCAAACAAACAATGAAGGGTTAGAAGTTTTTCATGAAAGTAAAGCAAGAATGAAGGGTATTTATACTCGAAGACAATCGTAAAAAAAGGAAAAAATAGTGGTGTGAAAGTCATAATTGATGTTGTCACTTCGTGACTGATGCAGCCACAAAAAGCCCTAAAAGGTGCTGAATAATTGCAGAACCAGTCCAGGAATGCCACGTGGTACAAGAATTAAATGAAAGTGACAAGCAACGCCTACATTCAGATATGGATGCAATGTTACAAGTGAAGCGGCGGCAAAATATTCCCTCCCTAAATGAATATCCACTTACCAAATATTAATTGAAGAATAAATGGTAAGTGGGGGGACTATCTGTATTGGTAAAAAAGAGCTTTACACGTGTAACAAATGTGGTGACTTAGCAATCTATGTGGAGTAATGAAAATGCGACAACTGGACATGATTCTATGAAGAGGTACGAGGCAAAGAGGTATAGAATAGCACACCCACGGGGTAATTAGCTACGGGAATCTCAACCTGGTTGAGAAGATGAAGAGACACGGTCAGAGTAAATCCGGGAAGAATAAAGGGCAAATTCGGAGATCTTCAATTAATGAGCCAGACGTTATACGACCTTCATGCAACAGTTATCGTTAATCATTGTAACGTTACATTAATGCCATTATTAGTCATTAATGCTCAATCACTGAAAATGATAGACGTTATATTAAGAAATTCCCTATATAAGGGAGTAAAATATAACTTGTAAGACACATTCGAACTACTATGGCAATACACTTACTTTTTGTGCATCTTATTACTTTTCATTTACAAGTTTACTTACAATTGCTAGTTTATTCTTTGGTTATCAGAAACCCGTGTTCTTCTTAAAATAACTTTGAGCAAAGAATCCAATTCTTTGGGTAAACAAGAACTTCATGAAACAAATTTGCATACGAGGGAGTTACAAGGCATATAGTAAACTATAAAATTCACAAGGCATAGAGTGAACCTAACTACCCGTATATATCAAGAATAGTCACTACGCACGGACTCTCGTCACATAGTACGTACGTAGTCCCCGCAATTAATCACACATAATCGTTTATTTCACCTATGGGGACAATTCCCTTTACAAGGTTAGAAAGGAGACTTACCTTGTGTCAAGTCTACTTCCCGGGTCAAGAACGCGCCCGAAACTCCGAATTCATCGCCCAAGGACTCGAAACTAGTCAAATATTGCATAAATAAATCAATCTATACTCAAAAGTATGAAATTCCTCTATTTAAATGGTTACTTCAACCTAAATTTCAAAATCCCAAAATTCACCCCCGGGCCCACATGCTCGGATTCCGGAAATTTTCGAAGGAAACAATCACCCATAGTCTAAGGATCACTATTATGTAGTTTTTGTATGATTCCATGCTAAATTTCTTGGTAAATTATCACTTTCATCAAAACCCTAGGTTTTTACTCTAATCCCATTATTTCTACTAATTTAATGTGATAATCTACCTAAGAATTCAAGTATTAAACTTAATTTATAGTAGGAATCACTTATCTTACAGTATCTAGGTCGAATTTCTTCCTTGCATGTTTTCAAAATCTCCCAAAGTTAAAGAAAAGTGTTCAAAAATGGCTAAGTCCCATATTTAAAATGAACCTCACTACCTACAGGCTTTTCGCACCTGCGGCTCGAGGACCACATATGCGGAAAAGGGGAAGGGGACCTGGATTTGCACCTACGGAATGGAGTCCGCACCCGCGGCTCCGCTTCTGTGGAAAGGGATCCGCACCTGCAGAATTGGGCAACACCTCCTGGGGGTCACACCGGCGAGGCTGGGACCGCAGAAGCGGTCTCGCCCCTGCGACTAGCCCTCCGCAGGTGCGGTCGCACCAAATTTGGTGCACCAGCAGTCATTTAAGGCTGGTTTTTGCCTCGATTGATGACCGAATGGCATCTGGGACCACCCGATACCCCGTCCAAATATACCAGCAAGTCCTAAATCATAATACGGACTCGCTCGAGCCTTCGGAATGTCCGAAACAACGCTAAATCTAAAAATCATACCCAAAACCTATTGGATCAACTTAAGAACTTTAAGTTCTTGAATTCGCTTGCATTACGCCGAACCTACCTATACTACTCGGAATGACACAAAATTTTGCAAACTAGTCATAAATGACATAACGGAACTATTCTCGGTCTCCGAATTCCTTTTGGACCTCGATAACACAAAACACGTTCCAAAACCTCAATTTGAACTTAAGGAAATTCTTATTTCACTATTAGGCGCTGAAATGCCCCCGGGTCATCCAAAACCCGTTCCGAACATACGCCCAAGTCCAAAATCATCATACGAACCTAATGGAACCTTCGAATCTCGATTCCGAGGTCGTTTACTAAAATATTGACCGAAGTCAAACTTGGCCTTAAAGGCCAACCTTAAGGAACTAAGTGTTCCGAAACCATTCCAAACTCTTCCAAACCTCAAACCACCCGTCCCCGCAAGTCATAAATAAGTAAAAGTAACTACAGGAAGTCTCATTTAGGGGCACGAGGTTCTAAAACGCAAAACAACCGATCGGATCGTTACATTCTCCACCTCTTAAACAAACATTCATCCTCGAACGGGTCTAGAATCATACTTGGAGTGCTGAATAAGTGTGGATATCTGCTCCGCATGTCCTCCTCGGACTCCCAAGTCGCCTCCTCAACTGGTTGTCCCCTCCACTGGACCTTTACGGCAGAAACCCTCTTGGACCTCAACTGGCGACCTTGCTTGTCAATGATAGAAACTGGCTTCTCCTTATAACCCAACCTCTCATCTAACTGAATGGTGCTAAAATCCACCACGTGATAGATGTCGGCGTGGTAACTCCAGAGCATGGACACATTAAAAAACGCATGAACTCCTGATAATCTGGGAGGTAAAGCGAGCTCATACGGAACCTCTCCAACTCGCCTCAACACCTCAAATGGGCCTATAAACCTTGGGCTCAACTTGCCTTTCTTCCCAAACCTCATAATAGCCTTCATTGGCGAGACTTTCAAAAGAACCTTCTCTCCCTCCATAAATGATACATCACGTGCCTTCTGATCCGCGTAACTCTTCTGTCTGGACTGCTTTGTGCGAAGCCTCTCCTGAATCAACTTTACTTTCTTCAAAGCATCATTCACCAGGTCGGTGCCATATAACCTAGCCTCGCCAGGCTCAAACCACCCGATAGGAGAATGACATCGCTGACCATACAAGGCCTCAAATGGAGCCATCTCAATGCTGGACTGATAACTATTATTATAAGCAAACTCGGACAAAGGCAAGAACTGGTCCCACTGCCCTCCAAAGTCAATCACATGCCCTGAGCATGTCCTCCAATATCTGAACTGTCCGCTCCGACTGCCCGTCAGTTTGAGGGTGAAATGCTGTGTCGAGCTCTACCCGGGTGCCCAACTCACTCTGTAATGCTCTCCAAAAGTGCGAGGTGAACTGAGGACCTCGATCTAATATAATAGACACAGGCACACTGTGCAACCGAACTATCTCCCGAATGTAGATCTTGGCCAACCTCTCCGAAGTATAAGTAGTAGCTAGTGGAATGAAATGCGCCGACTTGGTCAACCTGCCCACAATGACCCAAACCGCATCAACATTCCGCAAGGTCCGAGGCAACGCAACTACGAAGTCTATAGTGATGTGCTCCCATTTCCACTCAGGTATAGGCATCTGCTGAAGTAGCCCTCCTGGCCTCTAGTGCTCATACTTAAACTGCTGGAAATTTAAACACCTAACCACATACTCCACTATGTCTTTCTTCATCCGTCTCAACCAGAAATGCTGCTTCAAGTCATGATACATTTTCGTAGCACCAGGATGAATAGAATACCGTGAACTGTGAGCCTCCTCTAGAATCCTCTCCCTCAGGCCATCAACATTAGGGACACATAAGCGACCCTGAAGTCTCAAAACACCATCCTCGCCAATAGAAACCTCCTTGGCACCACCATGTACCATTGTCTCCCGGAGAGCCACTAGGTGTGGATATCAAACTGCCGAGCCCTGATCTCCCCCAATAATGATGACTGAGCAACCACACGTGCAAGAACTCGACTGGGCTCTGAAAGGTCCAACCTCACCAAGCGATTAGCCAAGGACTGAATGTCCAAAGCTAGAGGTCTCTCCTCTACTGAAATGTAAGCCAAGCTACCCATACTCTCCGCCTTCCTGCTTAAGGCATCTACAACAACATTCGCCTTGCCCAGATGATAAAGAATGGTGATGTCATAATCCTTCAGCAACTCAAGCCACCTGCGCTGCCTCAAATTAAGATCCCTCTACTTGAACAAGTGCTACAAGCTGCGGTGGTTGTAGATACCCAATTTTTTCCAGAATATTTTTAAAATTTCATATATACCTTCAAAAGGATTCTTTCATAGCAATTGGTATTTTTCTAGAATTTTCCCATATTTTTATTAATTTGTTTTAATTTATCCAACATTTTATTTCCAATAATTAATTGCAAATTGCAATACAAATGATTTCAAAAGCATTTCCTGATTTAATTTATTATTAAGGGGTCCTATTAAGATCAAATTATTTCACAATTAGCCAAATCGGCACTCTTTGGCTATAATTGCAATAACTTTGCAATTATAGCCCAATCATATGTTTTTATACTATTTTGACCCAGTAATTAGTCATTTTGTATTTTAAATACTAAATTATCTTTTTAATTTATTTTTCTAAGCATGAATTTCATTTTTGTAATTATCAGCTATTTTATAAATTATTTTTAGCTAATTTAATTAGGTATTTAACAACTAGCCCTTTTATTTCAATTATAGCCTAAAGTTAGCCTAATTCCTAACCCAATTAAATAACCCAACAGACCCCAAGCCCAAACCTAAAACTACCCGGCCCAATCCAGATCCAATCTTGACCGTTGATCAATTTTGATCAACGGCCCGGATAATCCCTTCCTAAAATAAACCCTATGACTACCCTTCCCCCCTTCTCATTTCCCCCTCACCCTTGTGTCGTCTCATCTCTCTCATCTCCTCGACTCCCTCTGCTAAACCTAGCGCCTTCTCCGGCCGTCGCCTTGCCGGAATCCATGGTGGTTTTACCACCCCTAGCCTCATGGCTCCCTCCTTAAGCGTGTACCACTGCTCCGAGGTCTTCAAGAGAACCAGAGGCGGTTCACTCACCTCCTATGATCTCATGCCATTTTTTCGGCCATCCATGGCCTTCCGAGTAAGATCTTACCATTTTCCGGTTAAAACCGGTGATTTTGAGTTGCTTCTCCTTTTCTCCGGGTTTTCTCTTTGAAACCCTAACTTCTAAACTCTTGATTCTTCTAGATCTGTAACAGATCTATACATGTTATGATTTATTTTCATGTTTTCCTTAAAGATTTTCCTTTTTCCCTAAACGATTCTTCATTTTTCAAACTAGGTTTTTAAAATCCTTTTCAAAACAGTCCTCTTTCTGATTTCTTAGCACTATTTTATGATTTTCATTGTGTTTAAACATTATTTGAGTTTTTCCCTTTTGTTTGATTCATGTTTGATGGAAACCCCCAAATTTCTTGGTTTCAATCTATGATTCTGAGTTTGTTTGCGATAACGTGTTCACTTATTCTGTTATGACTGCTGTGCTTTCATGAGTACTTCGTGATTTTGTGATTTTTACTCCATGATTTGATTGTTAGGGTTTCTGGCTATAATTATTCCTGGTTATTCTGTGATTTTACCTTGTTTTTTGTCCATCAATGTTTGTGATGCTTCTTATTCTGCCTACATCATGTTTAGCCCATTGATGTAGACTGTGTTCTATATGAATCCCTGACTTTGTATATGAATTTAGCCTACTTGTCTTCTTAGGGTTCTGATTTTTTGTCTATTATATGTTTATTACACTTGTTCTCATAAGGCTAGGCTAAATGAGTGCTATATTCTATTTGTGAATCCATGAATCTCTATGATCGACGTTTTCACTGATTTTGTTCTCTGTTGATTCTAAATATTTCCTTAAATGTGTGATATTTTCTTCTGATTAATAATGATTTCCTGCAATTCAAACCTCACTCGAGGTTTCTCTTATTGGCTTCCAGAATTAAATTATTTGTTGCCTTATTTCTATGAATCATTTGCTGTCAAATTAACTCACATATACTTTCCTTAATTAGAGTATTCTGAACCTGGTCTCAATTATATGCTCTATAATTATGCTGCTTCTTATATGTTAAAATCAACTCTTACACGATTCTCTTTTCTTATTTAATCACTGTCTATTACCGTTTGTATATGATCCCTTAATTAAAGGGAGTCTTAACGTTGATTTGATTCTAATTGATGCTTACTTCTATAATGTTGCTGAACTATTATTTGTTACCTTATTCGCTGCCTATTTCAAAACTATATATACTCTACTCTCTCATTATCACAAACAACGAACACACACTGTTCAAAAACTCTGTTACACACGAACACTCTCTCTTCTGTCCTCTTCCTAGTTACTTGCTATTATCAGCCGGCTCCAAGCCAAGGCTGATTGTTATACTCTCTTACTCTTCATTCTGTGCTTACTATCTCCTAACTGGTATGTCCTACTTTCAGTTTAAGTTTAAAAAACAATATGTTTCTTTTAGCACTTCAATTCATCTTGTTTCTAATTTGCTTTTACTTATGGTTCTGTTGTTCAACCTGCAATTAGTATGTCTACTTTACTAGCATGATTCTTAATGTATCCCCTCCCTTAGACTCAATATGTTTACTAAGTGTCACCCCTTTGCATGCTGTTTTCTTTGATTCTTGGCATATAATAATATGTATTATGTGCTGCTTAGCTTCTTTATAGTCATGAAATACATGTTGCCCAAAACCCCCCTTGGACTTCTTTGATTCTAAACTTATGTGTAACTCTGTGTGCTTGCCCTATATGCTTTATATTTGTCCCCAATCCCTCATCTCCTTATTTGTGGATGTTGAACTTGTTTTAAGTTCCTTGTTTATGTGTGATGTTCTGAAGTTGGTATGTTGTTGTTCTGATTATCTTACCCTTTTTTTTAAATTGTTTTCACAAGTAAACTCTTCTATGGTTCTGCAAAACCTATCTCAAACAAGTCTATTTCCAGATACTGTTTTCCAACTCAATCTTTTCAAAACTATGTCAAGCACTCTCACTATACTCTTAGAAACCTAGATTCTGCCCCTCTAATGTGCGACTGCTTTGGGATCCCTATAAGATCCCTCTGAACTCTGATGCATTAGAGTTGGCTTTTCCACCCTACACTTACTCATTATGGTTATGAAAATCTGGGTATGAGCACTGCTCGAGATCCCTTGAGGTCCTTAGGGAACTCTGACACACCCAAATTATATGAAAGGTTGTGAAACATTGTTGGCATTGAGAATTCTGGAGACCTGGGCTTATTGGTAGGCTCCCTATAGTGTAACTTCTTATTTTCTTATTCATTTATGCAATTCATGCAATGGTCTGTAATAATTTATTTGTAAACAACTATTAGGGATGGATAGTGAAAAGGGAAGGGTAACTATGCATACCAAAGGGGTAGAAATCATGTTCTTAGGTTTACATTTCCTATTTTCGCAATAGAACTCATGTTTAGGACCAATGTGTGCAAATCATGCATTAGATATCATGTTTCTTGGTAATACTTTTTCAGCATATCATTTTGATATTACTGTTATATCACTTAGAAATCATTATCATGTCTCATCATGCTATAACCATGCTATGCACTTAGAAATCCCGTTTTAGGATGAACAACACTAAAACAAACTATGACCTTCGCATATTCTGAAACCATGCCTAATGCTATAACTATTATGCATTTAGAAATCCTGCCTAGGAAATTCTGCATATAAATCGCTTTGCATCTCTAGTGTGCATATTAGATATCATGTCTTAGGATCTCATACTCGCCCAATTACACCTAGTTCAACTACTGATGCATGAAAAGGCATAAAACAATTTACTCTATTTCTAAACAACTGGCAATAATCCTGTGTTTCATTTGCAACACTTAGAACAACATGTTTAGGTAACTCAATTTACAACAGATTTTCTTCATTCTAATGACTAGTATACACTATCCCATGCCTAGGCAAGCCTTAGGTGATTAAATTGTTAAAGCTGGGAATATGTCCCTTATGCATACTGCTGAATGCTTAACAGGTCCTAAAATCAGTAGGCAAATTGATTAGGGCCCGTTTCTTAGTTATAAAAACAAATCTGCATAATTGTTGTATTCTGATGCTCACCTAGACACCATGTCTTAGGACCTTATTTAAAATACTGCCCTTTTCTTTGTTTGAGTCGTGTTGTTTACATGCATTCCTTGTGGGGGTAAAACTGAGCCTTTATTTGTCCTTTCTTGTTCCTCATTTACTGAAGTCCTATATGTTTCTTACTTGTCGCCTTAGTATTTTTCCTTTAAACCTGAGGGTCTGTCTAGAATTGCCTTATAGGTAGAGGCCCTAAACTCCCCCAGGGCTATTAGAAAGGGACGGGTAATGGCACGCAATAGAGATCGCTGCACAACACCCACTTTAATAACCACAAAGGGGTGGGAAGGGTAGATATAGATATGATGACCAGTGCGCTAATACCACGTGTAGCCCCTCTTTGAGGATTGATTACTGGGTATTGTACTGATGTGATCCTATAGGATAAATAACATAGGACCTCCTTTATCCTTTATATGCATGTTTAGATTATAACTCTTTCAAAAACCTTACTTAGACACCAAATCCTTTCAAAACTTTTGTAACATATGTATGCTTAGACTGCGAATCTTTCAAAACTCTTTACTCGTTTAAACTTTAATTTCCTACATGCTTAAAATTCACAAAGTTGTTTGGCCGGGAACCACATTTGTGGACTCTAAGGGGTGCCTAACACCTTCCCCTTGGGGTAATTTCAAGCCCCTACCCTGTCTTTGGTTATCCAAAGCAATGTCTGTAAATGACCCTAAGTAGGTGCCCTAACGCACCTTAATTTGTTAGGTGGCGACTCTTCAAATCCCTGCATACCCATTTCCCAAAAGGAAACGAGTTGTCCCAATAATGTCAAGACCCCGACTAATCCGAAAGGAGGAGTTAAAAAAGGGGGCGCGACAGCATGGAGACTCTGCTGGGGATTTTAGGCTTTTACCATTTCAAACTACTTTGTGAATTTATACCTCTTCCCTCTCCCCTTATGTGCACTTAACTGTTTATTTCCTTCAAGCATTTAATTTTCCTCAAAGACAAAATTGACATGTTTCCTTGTTTCCCTTTTGTAATCGCTTTTTAAATTATAATTATTGTATTTACTGCTTTCACAATGTGCAAATACATGACTACATGCCTTTACTGCTTATTTATTGCATAATCATGCTCAACATCATACTCCACTCGTGCCAAAACAAATCCTATAGAAACGCTTGATGAGTGGTTGCTCCCTTCCTATTTTTATCACCCCTAAATTCGGAAAGGCTTATTTGCGGTAAAACTAGTCGATCAGCGGTGCAGTTGACGGTTCCGTACCTTCCCCCTTGAGTTGTCCGCTCAAGGGTACCAGTCTAATACCCCATAGAAACCTTAATCCATTACACTGTTGCATTCATCATGGTCAAACCTAGCTAGGTTAATGTGTTGTCCACACAATAACCTTTAAGACAGCCTTGTCCAAAGTCCATCGGGTTTTCATAATCCCAACGTACATCATCACGTTCTTTGCACTCATTTGGAGAACTAAATGCTTATATGATAATCATAGATGTTAAATAGCCGATTCTGGTGAGGGTAAGGGCCTAATCATGTTTATCTTGTAGAAATATGAGGCACGAAGTCCATAGATTCGGCATGGTTAGCAATATTCACTCAAAGCTCTTGAACTGGTGGGAGGACCTTCACTCTAGTGATAAGAAACTTGTCAAGAAATACCTAGGTAATTTACCATCTCTCCTAGACATTCAACCCAACAACATGTTGATCGAGGTTGCTACCTTATTCTGGGATAGCGAAAGAGCTATATTTCGTTTTGGGGACATTGAGATGACACCATTGCTAGAGGAAATAAGAGGACTGACGGGGTTAGTCTGGAAAACCTCTGGGTTGTTAGTGCCTGAAAACCGCACAGGCAAAGGTTTCCTGAAAATGATGGGTCTAAAGAAGAATGCTGAGTTAGAGTGCCTGAAGAAGTCGTACACCCCTTTTGAGTACTTGTATGAAAGGTACGGCAACAACAAGTCATACCGTACCTACCATGACGAATTTGCCATAACATCTTTGGGACATACCATAGGGTATTTGTCTTCATTGTTTGTTTCCTGGGGTTGATCGTGTTTCCAACAAAGAAAGAAAGGATCCACACTAGGTTAGCTATGGTAACCAAGACTTTGATGGAGGGAATTGGCGCACATACTTTCAGCAGCGTCCCTATGATCATCTCGGACATTTATCGAGCCTTGGAACACTATCAAAGAGGAGCTAAGCATTTCAAAGGCTGCAATCCGTTACTACAACTCTAGCTCTTAAAGCATCTCCAAAAGGGTCAGTACCAACAAGAATTTCCACGAAGGGAATGCAACGATTACATCGCTTTCCATCACCCAAAGCGAATGACATACATTCCCGTCCGGTTTGCTTAACCTGAAACTGCCAAGGAATGGGTAGAGTTCTTTGATAATCTGACTGAGGAGCCGGTACAGTGGATATTCGAGTGGTTTCCAACAGGTGAATTCATTGTAAGGTCTAGGGATGCACCGCACTTGGTGCTAATCGGGATAAGAGGAATATATCCTTACGTTCCTCTCCGGGTTGTGAGACAAGTAGGCAGAAAGCAAATTATACCAAGGGTCGACAAGATGAGCCATTTCCGAGCCGACTTTCAGGATGATGATAATCCTCACAAGTGCCAATCCCAACACATGTGTCACTGTAAGATCATAATGGAAAAGGACACGATCAAACCAGACAGATATCACTCAGGTTGTGCCCCTTTCTACTCAGGTTGGCTAGAAGACAACTGGGATGGTTTAATCAGGCTAGGGTTCATCCAAGGCCACAGAATCATAGATGAGAGGGCCGAGGCTCAAGTCAAGTATAATCAGCTGCACAAGAGGATCCGTGAATTCGAGAACGAGCACCGTGAGATACACGAAACCAACAAGAGATTGATTGAAGAATGGAAAGACATGGATGTCCGTTCCAACAAGAAGCTGGAATACTTGGAGTGAGGCATAGTCTAACTGGAGAGTAAGATCATCAGGATAGTTGAAGACTGTCAAAAGGCTGAGGGGAATGAAGGTGGACATCTGGCCAGAGCATACCTACTGCTAGGACTTCGCGAGCTGGGGAACCTGTTCGATGGAATCAAGGACGCCAAATCTGGGGAAGGTCCATCTGGGACCAAGAAGGATAGGATTTCCTTTTTTTATCGCTTTATCAATGTAATAAGGTCAATGGCCATTAGTGAATTTATTTCTTGCTTATTATTTCAGTGCGTTTTGGATTCATCTATTTTTACATTAATGAAATGAGGCATTTTGGCATTTAAGTTCTCCAAATTAATTTGTCGCTAGGCCTACCTCGGGCACAATGAGGCTCCCAAATTAGGACACGCTTTATATTCCCGCACTATGTGTTTAATTACTGCAGTACTTTTTCATAATCCTCGTTGACTTGGCTACCTTTTGTTTTTGTTTTGTTTTCTTTCCCTTTTATTATTCCCCTCCCCAAAGGTTTGTTCGTGCACTCTGGAATCATCATCATACTACACAACATCCAGGGGCCCTCCACTCTCTCCTCCTCCTAGTCCTCCCAAAGGCAAAAGCCAAGGCAAGGGGAAAATGGAAGATTTGAGCAACGCAACACCAGTTGAACGGGTAGAGGCCGCTGACGGCCAGGGTATTCAAGTTCAAAACGAGGCTATGTCACAGCCAGAACAAAGGTTGGTGAAGCTCCAAGGGGAGCTTGAGCAGGTCCGGAATTTGGCAAACTTATCATTCACACTCAGTGTTCCAGATGTCAACCATCCTAACACCCGAAATCCCATAATACCCCAAACAAACAGAATCATCCCGCCACTCCACCAAAGAATCAAAATCTTCCACCATAATACAATGCTTGCCACACTCCAAGAAATACTCCATTACTCATCCCTGAGCCACAACAACCCATCTCACACACACCTAAGGCACCATGCCATCAAAACAACCCCATCTATGTAGAGACTCTGCCGCACTCCATTCAACCCATCTCACACACACCTAAGTCTAGTGAAAAGGATTTGCTTATCAAGAATTTGGCTGAAGAACTTAAGAAGCTGACCAGCCGTGTTCAAGGCGTTGAGGGAAGCAAAGGAGTTGAAGGGATGAACTATCAAGACCTCTGCATATAGCCCGATGTTGAACTGCCCGAGGGGTACAAACCTCCTAAGTTCGAGATGTTCGATTGTACAGGTGATCCGAGGGTCCATCTGAGGACCTATTGAGATAAACTGGTTGGAGTAGGAAAGGATGATTCTCATGAAGCTGTTCATGTGGAGCTTAACAGTGGATGCTCTGTCTTGGTACATCAGCCAAGACCCCAGGAAATGGTCAAATTGGGTGAGCATGGTGTCAGACTTCATGGACCGGTTCAGGTTTCATACTGAGAATGCGCCGGGTGTGTTCTACATTCAAAATCTTAAGAAGAAGCTTACGAAAACTTTTCGCGAGTATGCTACTCGTTGGAGATCTGAAGATGCTAAGGTCAGGCCCGCCTTAGACGAAGAACAAATGAATAAGTTCTTTGTTCGAGCCCAAGATCCACAATACTATGAGCGGTTGATGGTGATTGAGAACCATAAATCCTCTTACATTATCAAGTTAGGCGAGAGAATTGAGGAAGGGATCAAAAGTGAAATGGTTACAAATTTTGAAGCATTGCAGGCTACGAACAAGGCCATGCAATCTGGCAGTGTGTCCAAGAAAAGAGATGTGGGAGCCGTAATGGTTGCACAGAGGACTAAATCCCCACTGAAATACCAAACCTACCAAACACCCCCACTCACATATCAACTAGCACCAACATACCAAGCACCCTCGCCCATATACCTGTCAGCACCTCCACCAACATATCAGTCATCTCGTCCACCTACTTATCAGCCACAATCTCCCAGATATTCTTAGCCCGCTCCTGTTTACCATACCTATAACTCTCAACCATCCCACTATCAGTCACCCTCTTCCCGCTAAAATTTCCCTAGACCTTGATCCAACTTTGATCACAGACCTCTTAAACAATATACTGCCATCGCCGAACCTATCGACCAGCTGTATGAAAAGCTGAAAGATGCTGGTTATGTCACTCTTATCCCTACCGTAACCCCTAAGAATCCTTCCCAGTGGGTTAATCCAAATAAGACCTGTGCATACTATTCCGGCATGAAGGGATACACTATTGATTAATGTTGCTCCATGAAAGATAAGATACAATCTCTGATCGACAATAAGGTCATTGTGGCAAAGGAATCCACTCCCAATGTCCGTAAAAATCCACTCCCAGGCCATAAGGGTGGAGGCGTCAACATGATTGAGGTAGAGGAAGATTGGGACACAGAGGGGTCAATTGGGTTGATCATAGAAGGTGATCACCCAAAGAAGCCAGCAGTCACTCTTAATCCTATCATAGTCCTTTTTCAGTCATTTGAAGATGCTGAGGTAGCTGCGTCAGTATCTTTTGAGTTTGAAGAAACACCACCTGCAAAGGCGCCTGCGCCGTTTAAGATCGAAGTTATGACACCTACAAATGCACCTGCACCATTTGAGGTTGTGGTTATGCCACCTGCTAAGGCACATGTTCCGTTCGAACTAAAGATAGCTGCACCAATCACAGTGGCAGTGTCAACCACGCCACCCTTCTACACTAATATTGTACCATGGGATTATGTAGCTGAGGCAAGAAGGAAAGGCAAGGTCAAGATTGAAGAAGCTACTGCTGCACAAGAAATGACAAGGACCGGCAGGGTCTATACACTTGAACACTTGGCAGAATCCAGCAAACAGGCTTCCAACAGGCCACCCATCATTGAGACAGGACCAGACGACTTTTGGAGGAAGGTGCAGGCCAAGAATACTCGGTCATCGATCAATGGAACAAAACCCCAGCTCAGATATCCATTCTGTCATTGCTGCAAAATTCAGAGACACACAAAAATGCTTTGATGAAAGTATTGAATGAAGCAAACGTGCCAAACAACATCACTAGTGGGGAAATGGCCGATATGGTGGGTCAAGTGATGGAGAGTCATAAGATTACTTTTCATGAGGACGAGATGCCGCCTGAAGGGCTAGGTCATAACAAAGCCCTGCACATCACTGTGAAATATGAGGAGTACTTCATCACCAGGATTCTGATCGACGGAGGATCTAGTCTCAATATCTGTCCATGGACAATGCTCAATAAATTGGGCAAAGGGCTGTACAAAATAAGAGAGGGGTCGATGAATGTAAAAGCTTTCGACGGTTCGCAGAGGTCCACCATCGGCGAAATCAGCCTTTGTTTGCAAATGGGGCCTACGTGGTTCAAAGTTAATTTTCAGGTGATAGACATATCGGCGTCCTATAACCTGCTACTAGGATGACCATGGATACATGACGCTGGGGCCGTGGCATCAACGCTACATCAGGCAATGAAATTTGAATGGAACCATCATGAAGTAATCATCCACGGAGACGAAAGAAATCCTATTTACAGTCGCCAGACTATTCCGGTGGTCGAAGGTAGAAGGAAGCTGGGTGGAGAAACCTACCACCACATTGAATGGGTCAACACGATAGACAAAGATAAATGGTGGGATAATAAGATAGCAAGCATGATGAACTAGAGAGGGTACGAGCCGGGTAAAGGGCTTGGCAAGAATCTTTAAGGGATCTCCAAGCCGATAGAGCTCAAACGCCATGGTACCACTTTTGGTTAGGATACAAATACACATGGGAAGAGTTCAGGAACTGGTCGCCACCATGGAATGGTCCTTATTACCCACTAGAATAGCCGATACCACATTTGGAGCAGACCTTTTAGCAGGCCGATGTTATATGAGGGACAGAGGAAGAAGAAGCACTTGCAGCATTGAAGAATCTATTCCTGGAGGAGGATGATATGGAATGTTACATCATGTTTGAGTAGGAGGGGGAGGAAGGACCTTCCATCCATGCCGTGAGCAGAGGAGCGTCTCTTAAGAACTGGACTATCAGAACAACCAGGGCCCGATGAGTCTCGGGTAGCAAGGCTGAACAAGCATCGTTTATTTTTTCATTTGCTAAATGATTTCCTTTTCGCATTTCCATTTTTGCAATAAGATCTTCAATGTTCTAAAAACGTTTTTTCAATTTATCAAAAGCACTTTTATGTTTTGAATAAATATTTATTATTATCATTTTCTCTCATTATTTTATCTATACAACATTACTATTACTTATCTTGATGAACCAATGACTCTGACATGCAACGAGGCAGCGCAACAAAAGGACACCGATTCAGAATAAGAGGATGATATACCTGTTAAAATTGTCAGAGAAGTCAAAGATTTTGAGAACAAACCTAAGTCCAACTTGGACGAGACTGAGGTTGCCAACCTGGGGGATTCAGAGAATGTCAAGAAAACTCGTATCAACATCCATTTGTCGCCGTCAGAGAAGAAGGAATTCACATAATTTTGAAAGAGTATGAGGACATATTTGCATGGTCGTACGATGACAGGAATAGTCTGAGCACATCCATTGTTGCTCACAAATTACCAACCAATCCAATGTGCCCGCCGGTAAAATAGAAGCTCAAAAAGTTCAAGCCTGACATGAGCTTGAAAATCAAGGAAGAAGTTACCAAGCAAATCAACGCCAAGGTTCTCAGGGTAGTGGAGTATCCGACATGGTTAGCCAACATCGTGCCGGTACCCAAGAAGGACGGGAATGTTAGAGTCTGTGTCGACTACCGGGATCTCAACCGGGCCAGTCCGAAAGATGATTTCCCATTACCAAACATACACATCCTGATTGACAATTGTGCCAAGCATGAACTTCAGTCATTCATGGATTGCTTCGCCGGTTACTATTAGATTTGGATGGATGAAGAAGATGCTGAGAAAATGGCTTTCATTATGCCGTGGGGAGTTTACTACTACAAGATGATGTCATTCGGCCTAAAGAATGTTGGGGCCACCTATATGAGAGCTATGATCACTATCTTCCACGATATGATACATAAAGAGATCAAGGTATATGTAGATGATGTCATTATCAAGTCCAAGATAGCTACTGACCACATAGCAGATATGAGGAAGTTCTTCAATAGGTTGCGGAAATATAATCTAAAATTAAACCCCGCAAAGTGTGGATTCGGGGTTCCTACTGGGAAATTGCTCGGGTTTATTGTCAGCCGTCAAGGTAGAATTGGATCTGTCAAAGGTCAAATCCATCCAAGAGTTACCACCGCCAAGGAACAAAAAAGATGTGATGAGTTTCCTAGACCTCCTTATCTACATCATCCGGTTCATAGCTCAATCCACAGTCATAAGTGAATCAATCTTCAAGATGCTGAAGAAAGATGTTGCGACCAAATGGACCGAGGATTGTCAAAAGGCCTTCGACAAAATTAAGGAGTACTTGTCAACACCGCCAGTCCTGGTACCACTGAGCCAGGTAGACCTCGCAGTATTAGATGGAGCTTTCGGCTGTGTTCTGGGGCAGCACGACGAGACAGGAAGAAAAGAGCAGGCTATTTATTATCTGAGTAAGAAGTTCACTCCGTACGAGGCTTGGTATTCTCTGTTGGAACGTACCTGTTGTGCTCTAACTTGGGTAGCCCAGAAGCTGAGGCACTACTTTTGTGCCTATACAACATATCTCATATCAAGGATGGATCCTTTGAAGTATATCTTTCAGAAGACCATGCCCACTGGCAAGCTGGACAAGTGGAAAATCCTGCTGAGTGAGTTTGACATTGTCTATGTGACTCAGAAAGTAGTCAAGGGACAAGAATTTCCAGACCATCTTGTTGAGAACCCCGTGGACGAAGAATATGAACCCCTGAAAACATATTTTCCCGACGAGGAAGTGTCATTCATAGGAGAAGATATTGCAGAATCCTATGATGGTTGGAGAATGTTCTTCGATGGAGCGGAAAATTTCAAAGGAGTCAGCATTGGAGCCGTCCTGGTATCAGAAACTGGTCAACACTATCTGATAAACTCAACTTCCTCTGCACCAACAATATAGCAGAGTATGAAGCCTGCATCTTAGGGCTCAACATAGCCATTGACATGAACGTCCAGGAGTTGTTAGTGATTGGTGACTCAAACTTGCTAATACACCAAGTACAAGGAGAATGGGCTACTAAGAATTCCAAGATACTGCCGTATCTGCACCACGTGCAGGAATTGAGAAAGTGGTTCACGAAGATAGAATTTTGGCACGTCCCCAGAATTCAGAACGACTTTGCCGATGCATTGGCCACTCTATCATCCATGATACAGCATCCAGATAAAAACATTATTGACCCTATTCCGGTGAAGATCCATAGCTAGCCGGCATACTGTGCCCATGTTGAAGAGGAAGTGTGACGACCCAGCCGGTCATTTTTTGTATTACGACCCCGTTCCCTTAAATGAAACCTTCCATAGCGGATACTCGTGCTTTATGACTTGCGGGAGTGGGTGGTTCGGGATTTGGAAATGATTTGAGTGGTTTAGGAACACTTGGTTCCTTAAGGTTGGCCTATTTAGCCAAGTTTGACTTCGGTCAACATTTTGAGCAAACGACCTCGAAATCGAGTTCTGATAGCTGCAGTAGCTCCGTATGATGATTTCGTACTTGGGCGTATGTTCGGCTCGGGTTTCTGACGATCCGGGAGCATTTCGGGCCCGGAATGGAAATCAGGATTTCCTTAAGTTTGGAATTTGGCTTGAAAAATGACTTTATGCTATCGATGTCCGAACGGAATTCCGGGACCGGGAATAGTTCTGTATAGTCATTTATGACTTGTCTGCAAAATTTGAGGTCATTCCGAGTAGTATAGACCCGTTCGGCGCAATGAGATGAATTCTAGAAATTTCAAAGTTATTAAGTTATGTTTCCAGGGGTTTTGGAGGGTGATTTTGAGTTTTAGCGATGACATGAGTGTTCCGTAGGATTGAGGAAGTTCGTATAATGATTTGGGACCTGTTGGTATGTTTTGACGGGGGCTCGGGTGGGCCCAGGAGCCTCTCGGACCCTGCACGAGGCCAAAAACCAGCAAAAACCATTGCTGGTGCATCTACTTCTGGTGTGACTGCACCTGTGGTCTCTCAGTCGCAGGTGCGAGTCCGCACCTACGGTCCATCCTTCGCAGGTGCGACCTCCACCGCAGGCACGACCCTTCTTCCGTAGGAGCGACACCGCTGGTGCGGACTCCTTCTCCACAGGTGCGATGCCCAAGGTCCCAGGCCCTTTTCCGCAGGGGCGATGATATTCTCGTAGGTGCGAGACCGCACCTGCGGTCCCAAGGTCGCAGGTGCGGAAATCACTGTTGCCAGCCCCTTTTAAATGTCCCAAAATACGAGTTTTCTTCATTTTTTATCCACCATCAACCTCCATTAGAGAGCATCCAAGTTTGATCAACACCTCCCATGACCACCCACTGTAGTGGTAAGTAATTCTATTCTATTTTTCACTATTATGCATAGAATTCAACGGGTTTAATTCCTAAAGAATCAAAATTCATAAAATTTGTATAGGAATTCTAGGGCTTTGAATAAATTGGTGAATTATTCATTTGAGGCTATGAATCCTTGTATAAATCACATAACTTCGATCCTTAGACTTCGGGTAAGTGATTCCTTCAAGAATTGTCGAAATCCAAATGTGTGGGCCCGGGATCGAAATTCCGGAAATGGTCAAGAATGCTTAATTTTAGGATTTCTTGTTAATTCTTCTTCTTGGAACCTAAATTAATTCAATTATACCATGATTGGTTAGTTGCGAGCCGTCGAGGGTGAATTTCGAAGATTCGGGCGCATCCTTGATTCGAGGGGTGATATCGTCACGAGGTTAGTCTCCTTTCCAAACTTGTAAGGGGGAAATGTCCCCGTAAGCTCCTTGTTTTCTATGTACACATGTTGAGGGGGCCGCGTACGTACCAAGTGACGAGTGTCCGTACGTGGCGAGTATATTGCTATGTCGGGTAGCCGTAGGCCCCACGAGCATGCCATTTCGTGTCTTATTTGAACCATTGTATGTATTATAAATTGTGTTTACTGCTGAATTGACATGGGCGAGGTAAAAATATGATGATGTAAATCCTAATTGGCTATCAGTGACATGATATTGACACAATCCTGTTAAGTTCACGGTCGAGTCGGTACCCGTAGGTACCTACATGTGAATACTATTACTATCGAGTCATCACACGAGTCGCAGGAATGATGCACGATCATGGGGAGCTTATTACTATCGAGTCAGCACACGAGTCGCAGGCATGATGCGCGATCGTGGGGAGCTTATTACTATCGAGTCATCAAACGAGTCGCAGGCATGATGCGCGATCATGGGGATCTTATTACTATCGAGTCAGCACACGAGTCGCAGGCATGATGCGCGATCGTGGGGATATTTTACTATCGAGTCAGCACACGAGTCGGAGGTATGATTCGCGATCATGGGGAGCTTATGACCTCAGTCCTTATGACCTACCGTATGACTCCAGCCGGTTGTCTTGTCTGTGTCGGTATATGTACACTTGAGTCTGGATAACATATGACAGTATTGGCAAGGTATTGTTGTATAAGAGGAATTGGTACCTGATGTTCTTACTTGTGTTACATTATGTGTTCATTTACTAGCTGTTTACTGTTTCGCATGCCTATTGCTTTAGCCTTATCTTGTTCTATATTATGTTGTTGGACCTTAGTGAGTATCTAGTTGGCCTCTCGTCACTACTTCTTCGAGTTTAGACGGGATACTCACTGGGTACATATTTATATATATGTACTCATGGTGCACTTTCTTTCCTTTTCTGTACTTGACTGTACAGGTCCCGAGGCTGGTCCATCTGATTTTCAGGCCGGTGCTAGATATTGATAGCTTGGTCATACTTCACTGTGAGCCGCTTTCCGGGCGACTTCCTAGCAGCATTCTGGAGTTACTTTTGTTATACTCTCTGTCTATTTCATTCAGACTGAGACCCTGTATATATTGTAGTCATTGTATATTCAGTAGTTGCCTGTGACACTCGTGACACTAGTTCCTGGCACACACGCGGTATATATATTTTTGGGTTTTGGGTTGTGTATCTATGTATATGCTTTATTTCGGTTTTGTATTTACTATGATCTTACCTTCACTCAAGGCTAGTATCATGTTATTTGATTTAGACTGGTAATTATTGATTTATTTGACCGAATGGGAAGGGTATCACTTAGTGAAGGTTGTATCGGCTTGCCTAACCCTGCTGTTGGGCGCCATCGTGACTTGAATTAGGATTTGGGTCATGATAATGTGGTATCAGAGCTTTAGGTTCATGTAGTCTCATGAGTCACGGGCAGACCCAGTAGAGTCTTGCGGATCGGTACGGAGACGTGTGTACTTATCTTCAGGAGGCTATGGGGTGTTAAGAAACTCCTTTTGTTCATATCCTATCGTGCAATAAATGATGTACTCAAACTTGATCTTCTATTCTCTCGCATATGGTGAGGACGCGTGCTTCTTATGTACCTGATCCGAGAGAGGCCGCTACCCCCGCCACTCGAGGCCGTGGTGGAGGCAGGGGTAGGTCACCTTCTTGAGTTAGAGGACGAGGACGTCCTAGAGCCGTACCAGTTGCACCACCTGAGGATCCTATTATTGAGGAGAAGGATGAGTTGCCTCAAGTTGCTCCTGCTCCAGCAGACTTTATGACGGCGCCAGGCTTCCAAGAGGTTATGGGCCGCATGTTGAGGTTTATGGACACTATGTCCCATGCAGGGGTGCTTCCATCAGATCCTGTTACTTCTCAGGCAGGAGGGGGAGTTCAAACCCCTACCGCTCAGGCCACAGGACCGACACCAGCACATCCTATTCCGGGTACATCGCCCGTGATTGGGGTTCAGCCTATAGTAGCACAGCCAGAGCCCAGGCCCATTGCAGAGGGCGACAACAGAAGTTACTAGACAGATGGATTAGACTTCGTCCTCCAGGCTTCGGGGGCGAGCAGGGTGAGGATGCCCAGGATTTCATCGACAGGTTCAGGGACAGACTGCACAATATGAGGATATTGGAGTCACACGGGGTAGATTTCACCACTTTCCAGTTAGAGGGCAGAGCTCGTAGATGGTGGCAGTCTTATGTGCTCAGTAGGCCAGCAGGTTCTCCACCGGTTACTTGGGAGCAGTTTACATAGCTATTTCTGGACAGATACCTTCCACCGTCTGAGAGGGGGAGCTTCAGGGTCTATTTGAGAGGTTAGAGCAGGGACAGATGTCCGTGACTGACTATGAGGCGAGGTTTTTAGAGTTATCCCGCCATGCCCTTATGATATTGCCCACTGATGTTGAGAGGGTGCGACGGTTTGTGGCAGGCTTACATCCAGGTATCAGGACCTCCATGGCTAGAGAGGTAGAGATGGGTACCCCATTTCAGCTGGTAGTCGAGATAGCTCGACGAATCGAGGGTTACCGTACGAGGAGCAAGGAGCAGGGAGCAGGGAGTAGGGATCAAGGTCAGTCAGGTCAGCAAGATAAGAGGGCCAGATTCATAGGTGACTTTAGAGGTGCTCCAGCTAGGGGTAGAGGTCAGTTCAGTAGGCCTTCATATTCAGCACCTCCATTTCCTCCCAGGGGTGTCTTAGTGAGGCCTCAGTTCAGTGCCATGCCAAAGCTCTCCTACCGTCCTCCAGCCATTCACAGTCCATCCAGTGGTTACTCCAGCTGTCAGAGATCCTCCGGTTCCTATTTTAGTGCTGTGACAGATGATTCTCATCGCACTCCAGCCATTCGGGACTATTATTCTTCAGGCCAGTAGGATATGTCACATCTGAGATGTTACGAGTGTAGGGACCTAGGCCACGTGAAGAGGGATTGCCCCCGCTTTAGGGGCAAGGCCGTTAAGCAGAGTCACCAGCCTATGGGTCCCGCACCAGTAGTTCGACCACCTAGGGGTGGAGGTCAGATTGACAGGGGCCGTCCTAGAGGGGGAGGCCAGTCAGGAGGGGGTCATTCAGCTCCAGTTCTTCCTGGGGGAGCTCAGTCATCAGGTGCTACAGCCAGGTTCTATTTGCCCATTCTCTGGATATTGCTTGTGAGTCCTTGGGTCCTCTTTTGTATGTGTACACTCCTGTGGGCGATTCTGTAGTGGTAGACCGGGTCTACCGAGCTTGTGTGATTGCTTTTTGTGGGCTTGAGACAAGGGCCGACCTGTTATTGCTTGATATGGTTGATTTCGAGGTTATTTTGGGCATGGATTGGCTATCTCCTTATCATGTTGTGTTGGATTGCCATGCCAAGACAGTTACGTTAGCCATGCCTGAGTCGCCGAGATTGGAGTGTAGGGGTCCTTCAGTTAGTGCATTCAACATGGTCATTTCTTTTATGAAGGTTTGGCACATGGTCGAGAAAGGGTGTTTGTCTTAACTTGCTTATGTTCGGGACACCACCGCCGAGTCTCCTACCATTTATTCAGTACAGTTGTTCGGGAGTTTCCAGATGTGTTTCCTGCAGATCTTCCAGGCATGCCTCCAGATCGAGATATTGACTTCTGTATTGATTTGGCTCCAGATACTCAGCCTATTTCCATTCCCCCTTATCGTATGGCTCCTAAGGAGCTAAAGGAGTTGAAGGAGCAGCTTGAGGAGTTGTTGGCCAAGGGGTTCATCAGGCCGAGTGTGTCGCCGTGGGGTGCTCCAGTCTTATTTGTGAAGAAGAAGGATAGGTCTATGCGAATGTGCATTGACTACCGCCAGTTGAATAAAGTGGCCATCAAGAATAAGTACCCTCTACCGCGCATTGATGATTTGTTTGATCAGTTGCAGGGTGCTCTTGTGTTTTCTAAGATTGACTTGAGATCGGGTTATCACCAGTTGAATATTCGGGCTTCTGATGTTCCGAAGACTGCATTCCGCACCAGATATGGTCACTGTGAGTTTCTAGTGATGTCCTTTGGCTTGACTAATTCCCCAGCAACATTTATGGATTTGATGAATAGGGTATTCAGGCCGTATATTGACTCTTGCGTTATTGTTTTCATTGATGATATATTGATCTACTCACGGGGTCTGGGTGAGCATGAGCAGCATCTAAGAATTGTGCTTCAGACCTTACGAGAGCAGGAGTTATATGCTAAGTTCTCCAAGTGCGAGTTTTGGCTGGAGTCCGTGGCATTTCTGGGGCATGTGGTTTCAGGAGACGGTATCAAGGTTGATCCTCAGAAGATAGAGGCAGTTCAGAGTTGGCCGCGTCCTACCTCAGCTTCAGAGATTAGGAGCTTTCTGGGTTTAGCAGGCTATTACCGTCGGTTCGTGGAAGGGTTTTCTTCTAATGCACCCCCTTTGACCAGATTGACTTAGAAGAATGCCCCGTTTCGATGGTCTGACGACTATGAGGCAAGCTTTCAGAAGCTCAAATCAGTATTGACCTCAGCTCCAGTTCTATCATTGCCTTCCGAGTCAGGGTCGTATACTATATATTGCGATGCTTCACGCGTCAGGTTAGGATGTGTGTGGATACAGGATGGAAGAGTTATTGCTTATGCTTCGCGCCAATTGAAGGTTCATGAGAAGAACTATCCTGTGCACGACTTGGAGTTGGCAGCGATTGTTCATGCTTTGAAGATTTGGAGACACTACTTATATGGCGTGTCTTGTGAGGTCTTCACTGACCATCGCAGTTTGCAGCATTTATTTAAGCAGAAGGACCTTAATCTGAGGCAGCGAAGATGGCTTGAGTTGTTAAAAGACTATGATCTTACATTCTGTATCACCCGGGCAAGGTAAATGTAGTGGCAGATGCTTTGAGCAGGAGAGCAGCGAGTATGGGCAGTTTAGCTTACATTGCAGCGGAGGAGAGACCTCTAGCCTTGGACATTCAGTCCTTGGCCAATCGCCTGGTGAGATTAGATCTTTCTGAGCCTCGTCGAGTTCTAGCTCATGTGGTTTCTCAGTCTTCGTTATTGGGAGAAATCAAGGCTCAACAGTTTGATGACCCGTGTTTGGCACATCTTCGAGATACCGTGGTCCAGGGTAGGGCCAAGGATGTTACCTTGGGCGAGGATGGTGTTCTGAGACTCCAGGCCAGATTATCTGTTCCTGATATTGATGGCCTGAGGGAGAGGATTCTAGTAGAGGTGCACATTTCGAGGTATTTTATTCATCCAGGGGCGATGAAGATGTACCGTGATATGAGGCAGCATTACTGGTGGAGGCGGATGAAGAAGGATATTGTGCGGTATGTAGCTCGGTGCCTTAATTGTCAGCAGGTCAAGTATGAGCATCAGAGGCCAGGGGGCCTGCTTCAGCAGATGCCCATTCCGGAGTTGAAGTGGGAGCGCATCACCATGGACTTTGTAGTAGGGTTGCCTCGGACATTGCGGAAGGTTGACGCGGTTTGGGTCATTGTGGATAGACTGACCAAATCAGCGCATTTCATTCTTGTGGCTACTACTTATACTTCAGAGAGGCTGGCTCAGATTTTCATGAGAGAGATTGTCCGACTGCATGGTGTGCCGGTGTCTATCATCTCAGATCGAGGTCCTCAGTTCACCTCACACTTCTGGAGAGCTTTGCATAGTGAGATGGGCACTCAGATAGCCCTCAGTTCCGCATTTCATCCTCAGACGGATGGCCAGTCAGAGCGCACGGTTCAGATATTAGAGGATATGCTCAGGGCCTGTGTGATTGATTTTGGAGGTCGTGGGACCAGTTCTTGCCTTTGGCGGAGTCTGCGTACAATAATAGCTATCAGTCCATCATTGAGATGGCTCCATTTGAGGCTCTATATGGTCGGCGATGTCGTTCTCCCATTGGGTGGTTTGAGAGGCCAAGTTATATAGCACAGATCTGGTGAGAGATGCCTTGGAGAGAGTGAAGGTGATTCAGGAGAGGCTTCGCACATCTCAGTCTAGGCAGAAGAGCTACGCGGATCAACGGGCGCGTGATATAGCATTCATGGAGGGAGACAAGGTCCTGCTGAAGGTTTCGCTGATGAAGGGCGTCATGAGATTTGGGAAGAAAGGCAAGCTAAGCCCCAGGTTTATTGGTCCTTTTGAGGTGTTGAAGCGGGTCGGAGAGGTTGCTTATGAGCTTGCTTTACCTCCAGCCTTATCAGGTGTTCATCCATTTTTCCACGTATCCATGCTTCGGAGGTATCACACCGACTTCTCTCACGTGATTGATTATATAACTATTCAATTGGACGAGCAATTGAGTTACGAGGAGGAGGCAGTGGCCATTATAGATAGACAGGACTGCCAGTTGAGATCCAAGACAGTTTCTGCGGTTAAGGTTCAGTGGAGGGGCCAGCCAGCCGAGGAGGCGACTTGGGAGTCCGAGGAGGACATGCGGAGCAGATATCCGCAGCTTTTCAGCACTTCAGGTACAATTCTAAACCCGTTGGAGGACGAACGTTTGTTTAAGAGGGGGAGAATGTGACGACCCAGCCGGTCGTTTTGCGTATTATGACCCCTTTCCCTTAAATGAACCCTTCCATAGCGGCTACTTGTGCTTTATGTCTTGCGGGAGCGGTTGGTTCGGGATTTGGAAATGATTTGAGTGGTTTAGGAACACTTGGTTCCTTAAGGTTGGCCTATTTGGCCAAGTTTGACTTCGGTCAACATTTTGAGCAAACGACTTCGGAATCGAGTTCTGACAGCTCCAGTAGCTCCGTATGATGATTTCCGACTTGGGCGTATGTTCGCCTTGGGTTTCTGACTACCCGGGAGCATTTCGGCGCCCGAAATAGAAATCAGGATTTCCTTAAGTTTAGAATTTGGCTTGAAACGAGACTTTATGCTATCGAAGTCCGAACGGAATTCCGGGACCGGGAATAGTTCTGTATAGTCATTTATGACTTTTCTGCAAAATTTGAGGTCATTCCGAGTAGTATAGACCCGTTCGGCGCAATGAGATGAATTCTAGAAATTTCAAAGTTATTAAGTTATGATTTCAGAGGTTTTGGAGGGTGATTTTGAGTTTTAGCAATGTCATGAGTGTTCCGTAGGCTCGAGTAAGTCCGTATAATGATTTGGGACCTGTTGGTATGTTTTGACGGGGGCTCGGGTGGGCCCAGGAGCCTCTCGGACCCCGCACGAGGCCAAAAACCAGCAAAAACCATTGCTGGTGCAGCTACTTCTGGTGTGACCGCACCTGCGGTCTCTCAGTCGCAGGTGCGAGTCCGCACCTGCGGTCCAGCCTTCGCAGGTGCGACCCCCATCGCAGGCGCGCCCCTTCTTCCGCAGGAGCGGGACCGCTGGTGTGGACTCCTTCTCCGCAGGTGCGATGCCCAGGGTCCCAGGCCCTTTTCCGCAGGGGCGATGATATTCTCGCAGGTGCGAGACCGCACCTGCGGTCCCAAGGTCGCAGGTGCGGAAATCACTGTTGCCAGCCCCTTTAAATGTCCAAAAATACGGGTTTTCTTCATTTTTATCCACCATCAACCTCCATTAGAGAGCATCCAAGTTTGAGCAACACCTCCCACGACCACCCACTGTAGAGGTAAGTAATTCTCTTCTATTTTTCACTATTATGCATAGAATTCAACGGGTTTAATTCCTAAAGAATCAAAAATCATAAAATTTGGATAGAAATTCTAGGGCTTTGAATAAATTGGTGAATTATTCATTTGAGGCTATGAATCCTTGTATAAATCACATAACTTCGATCCTTAGACTTCGGGTAGGTGATTCCTTCAAGAATTTTCGAAATCCAAACGTGTCCGGGGTCGAAATTCTGAAAATGGTCAAGAATGCTTAATTTTAAGATTTCTTGTTAATTCTTCTTCTTGGAACCTAAATTAATTCAATTATACCATGATTGGTTAGTTGCGAGCCGTCGAGGGTGAATTTCGGAGATTCGGGCGCATCCTTGATCCGAGGGGTGATATCATCACGAGGTGAGTCTCCTTTCCAAACTTGTAAGGGAGAAATGTCCCCATAGGCTCCTTGTTTGCTATGTACACATGTTGAGGGGGCCGTTTACATACCAAGTGACAAGAGTCCGTACGTGGCGACTATATTGCTATATCGGGTAGTCGTAGGAACCATGAGCATGCCATTTCGTGTCTTATTTGAACCATTGTATGTATTATAAATTGTGTTTACTGTTGAAATGACATGGGAGAGGTAAAAATATGATGATGTAAATCCTAATTGGATATCAGTGACATGATATTGACACAATCCTGTTGAGTTCACGATCGAGTCGGTACCCGTAGGTACCTACATGTGAATACTATTACTATCGAGTCAGCACACGAGTCGCAGGCATGATGCGCGATCGTGGGGAGCTTATTACTATCGAGTTAGCACACGAGTCGCAGGCATGATGCGCGATCGTGGGGAGATTTTACTATCGAGTCAGCACACGAGTCACAGGTATGATTCGCGATCGTGGGGAGCTTATGACCTCAGTCCTTATGACCTACCTTATGACTCCAGCCGGTTGTCTTGTCTGTGTCGGTATATGTGCACTTGAGTATGGATCACATATGACAGTATTGGCAAGGTATTGTTGGATAAGAGGAACTAGTACTTGGTGTTCTTACTTGTGTTACATTATGTGTTCATACACTAGCTGGTTATTTTTTCGCATGCCTATTGATTTAGCCTTATCTTGTTCTATATTATGTTGCTGGACCTTAGTGAGTATCTAGTCGACCTCTCGTCACTACTTCTTCGAGTTTAGATGGGATACTCACTGGGTACATATTTATATATATGTACTCATGCTGCACTTTCTTTCCTTTTCTGTACTTGACTGTATAGGTCCGGAGGCTGGTCCATCTGATTTTCAGGTCGGTTCTAGATATTGATAGCGTGGTCATACTTCACGGTGAGCTGCTTTCCGGGCGACTTCCTAGCAGCACCCTGGAGTTCCTTTTGTTATACTCTCCGTCTATTTCATTCAGACTGAGACCCTGTATATATTGTAGTCATTGTATATTCAGTAGTTGCCCATGACACTCGTGACACTAGTTCCTGGCACACACGCGGTATATATATTTTTTGGTTTTGGGTTGTGTATCTATGTATATGTTTTATTTAGGCTTTGTATTTACTATGATCTTACCTTCACTCAAGGCTAGTATCATGTTAGTTGTTTTAGACTGGTAATTATTGATTTGTTTGACCGAATGGGAAGGGTATCACTTAGTGAAGGTTATATCGGCTTGCCTAACCCCGCTGTTGGGCGCCATCGCGACTTGAATTAGGATTTGGGTCGTGACAGGAAGCATACGGAAAACCATGGTTCCACGATATCCGGGAGTATTTGGCAAAGGGAGAATATCCAGAGTTTGCAAATCGCACTCAGAAATGCACGCTTCGGAGATTGTCCAACAGTTTCTTTCATAGTGGAGGAATCCTGTACAGGAGGACTTCAGATTTGGGATTATTGAGATGTGTTGATGCAAAGGAAGCCTCCAAATTACTTGAAGAGATACATGCTAGGATCTGTGTCCCACACATGAACGGTTTTGCCTTGGCTAAGAAGATACTCAGGGCCGGTTATTTTTGGATGACTATGGAAACGGACTGCATCCAGTATGTCCAAAAATGCTACCGATGTCAGATACATGCAGATATGATAAAGGTACCTCCAAACGAGCTCAATGCAACAAGCTCACATTGGCCATTCGCTACCCGGGGCATGGACGTCATTGGACCAATCAATCCTACTGCCTCCAACGGACATAGATTCATCTTGGTAGCGATTGATTACTTCACTAAATCGGTCGAAGCAGCATCCTACAAAGCGATGACTAAGAAAGTCGTGGCAGACTTTGTCCGCGACTGTATTGTTTGTTGATTCGGAGTTCCAGAGTCAATCATCACCGACAATGGTTCCAATCTCAATAGTGACCTGATGCAAGCTATGTGCGAGACTTTCAAGATCAGACACAAGAATTCCACAGCCTACAGACCTCAGATGAATGGAGCTGTAGAAGCCGCCAACAAGAGCATCAAGAAGATATTGAGGAAAATGATAGAAAAGCACATACAGTGGCATGAGAAGTTATCATTTGCTTTACTAGGATACCGCACCATAGTTCGCACGTCAACCGGGGGCAACCCCTTACATGCTGGTTTATGGTACAAAAGCTATCATTCCTACCGAAGTTGAGATTCCTTCCTTAAGAATCATACAAGAAGCTGAGCTCAGCGATGCAGAGTGGGTAAATAGCCGTTATGAGCAACTAGCCCTCATAGAAGGGAAAAGAATGAACGCAGTATGTCACGGACATCTTTACCAAATAGAATGTCCAGAGCCTTCAATAAGAGAGTCAAGCCAAGACAGTTCGTACCAGGGCAGTTGGTGTTGAAGAAGATCTTTCCACATCAAGATGAAGCCAAAGGGAAATTCTCTCCCAACTGGCAATGTCCGTATATGGTTCACTGAGTATTGACAAGAGGAGCTCTTATACTTGCAGAAATGGACGGAGAAGTCTGGCCAAAGACAATCAATTCAGACGCTGTCAAACGCTATTATGTGTAATACTTTATGCTTCCATCAGTGATGTAAATCGAACTACGCCTGACTTGATTCCCGTTTAAGAGGGGATACGTAGGCAGCCCTATGGGTTCGGTCACAATTCAATAAAAAATTGATTTTTCCCCGCAATTGGAAACTGGGGCAAACTTTTGAGAAGGACCCTCAAAATTTCGAAGCAGGTTCAGCCGATCACTGCACGTGCAACAACCACAAGCGTTAACCCATCAAACTGGGGTAGAATTTTGAGGAGGACCCTCAAAATTCCGTAGCATGAGGTTGCAATGTCTTGAACCGTGTCACAATCGTCGGTTCCTCTAAATTATTTTAAAATATATGTTTGTACTATGTCTTTACGAAATCATGCATACTTATTCTTGAAAATAGCTCTATTTAGCAAACGCTACCCCGATGATATGAACATGATCATCAGATCAAGTGCACAAGTCAAGCAAAGCCAGCGGGGGTACGAACAAACCTCCCTCATTTACAGAACTCACGATTTTTCTTTGGATGTAGGCACAAAGATTGCAAAAGCTCAAGATTTACTGTCCACCCGTAGGATGAACATTGTTCAAAAATACGATTCTCAAAACCGTCGCACTTGCCGACATTTTCTATCAGCACAAAAAAACAATGCTCCGTAGTCACAATGCTCACAACAATCACAATACCGCAATCTACTACCAGCTAAGAAATTCTACTAGCATTTACCATTTAATTTTGCATAGGGCTACCCTTCTGCCTTCCTCTTCATAAGGCTACCTCTCTGCCTTCATCCTGCATGAGGCTAAGCTCTGCCTCCAACTGCATAAGGCTAACTTCCTGCCCTCCATCTGCATAAGGCTAACTTTCTGCCTTCCTTTGCATAAGGCTACCTTTTTGCCTTCATCTACATAAGGTTACCTTTCTGCCTTCCGTTTGCATTAGACTAATCTCTGTCTCCATCAGCATGAGGTTAAGCTCTACCTCCATCTTCACAAGGCTAACTTTCTGCCTTCCACTTGCATGAGGCTACCTTTCTGCCTTCCCTTTTGCATGAGACTAAGCTCTGTCTCCATTTTGCATGAGGTTAAGCTCTACCTCCATCTGCATAAGTCTAACTTTCTGCCTTCCACTTGGATAAGGCTACCTTTCTGCCTTCCTCTGCATAAGGCTACCTTTCTGCCTTCCCTTTTGCATAAGGGTAATCTCTGCCTTCATCCTGCATGAGGCTAAGCTCTGCCTCCAATTTACTTTTTCATCGAGACTAAGCGTTGTCTCTCAAGCATTGCTTACTTCACTTTTCTTTGGGCTAAGCTCTACCCTTCAACTCGCAAGACTAAGCTCTGTCTTGTCAGCATCATGGGCTGAAATATCGCCAACCAGTCCAAAGGCGTCATCGTTCAGAGGAACCATTTTCATGGCCCGAGAACATCATGTCATGGCCTGAGGATCTCTCTCAATTTTGCATATCATTATTCAAAGGCGTCATCGTTCGGAGGCATCAATTTCATGGCCCGAGAACATCATGTCATAGCCTGAGGATCTCTCTCAATTTTGCATATCATTATTCAAAGGCGTCATCGTTCGGAGGCACCATCTTCATGGAGCGAGAACATCATTTCATGGCCTGCGAATCCTTCATCAAACAATTCATGGCCCAGGACGTCATGGTTTGAGGACGTCATCCTTAACCGTCCGAAGACAACATTCATAGTCCGACGGAAACTTGCATCATGTTTAATTTTATGCACAATATACACTTGTATTGCTTTTATTAGTAGGTAACCCGGCAAGCGACGGCTATCCTAGCAGGAGCGGTCCTGCTCCAGTTCTCCTAACCATTCCCATAAACCATTCATTCATCTAGCCCTATATGTTGCATCCGTTCTTGTGATAGCTCCATCGGTATACTTCGCCGATGGGTCCGGAACTACATACTGCCTGATTCCTGTAAAACCAGGGATATGTAGGCAGCTCAGAAGCTAGGGTGCGGCCTAAATCTCTCCCGAATCGTTTCGCTCGGTCAAAATTTGCCATCATATCTTTACCCGACAACTCTTTCATCCTTCCCGGGTTAAGAGGGGCAGCTGTTGATACCCAATTTTTCCCAAAATATTTTTAAAATTGCATATATACCTTCAAAAGGATGCTTTCATAGCAATTGGTATTTTTCTGTAATTTTCCCATATTTTTATTAATTTGTTTTAATTTATCCAACATTTTATTTCCAATAATTAATTGCAAATTGCATTACAAATTATTTCAAAAGCATTTCCTGATTTAATTTATTATTTAGGGTCCTATTAAGACCAAATTATTTCACAATTAGCCGAATTGGCACTCTTTGGCTATAATTGCAATAACTTTACAATTATAGTCCAATCATATGTTTTATACTATTTTGACCCAGTAATTAGTCATTTTGTATTTTAAATACTAAATAATCTTTTTAATTTATTTTTCTAAGCATGAATTTCATTTTTGTAATTATCAACTACTTTATAAATTGTTTTTAGCTAATTTAATTAGATATTTAATAGCTAGCCCTTTTATTTCAATTATAGCCTAATGTTAGCCTAATTCCTAACCCAATTAAATAACCCAACAGACCCCCAAGCCCAAAGCTAAAACTACCCGGCCAAATCTAGATCCAATCTCGACCGTTGATCAATTTTGATCAACGGTCCGGATAATCCATTCCTAAAATAAACCCTATGACTACCCTTCCCCCCTTCTCATTTCCCCCTCACACTTCTGCCGTCTCATCTCTCTCAACTCTCTCATCTCCTCAACTCCCTCTGCTAAACCTAGCCCCTTCTCCGACCGTCGCCTTGTCAGAATCCATGGTGGTTTTACCACCCCTAGCCTCATGGCTCCCTCCTTAAGCGTGTATCACTGCTCCGAGGTCTTCAAGAGAACCAGAGGCGGTTCACTCACCTCCTATGATCTCATGCCATTTTTCCGGCCATCCATGGCCGTCCGAGTAAGATCTTACCACTTTCCGATTAAAACCGGTGATTTTGAGTTACTTCTCCTTTTCTCCGGGTTTTCTCTTTGAAACCCTAACTTCTAAACTCTCGATTCTTCTAGATATCTAATAGATCTATACATGTTATGAGTTATTTTCATGTTTTCCTTAAAGATTTTCCTTTTCCCTAAATGATTCTTCATTTTTCAAACTAGGTTTTTAAAACCCTTTTCAAAATAGTCCTCTTTCTGATTTCTTAGCACTATTTTATGATTTTCATCGTGTTAAACATTATTTGAGTTTTTCCCTTTTGTTTGAGTCATTTTTTATAGAAACCCCCAAATTTCTTGGTTTCAATCTATAATTCTAAGTTTGTTTGCGATAACGTGTTTACCTATTCTGTTATGACTGCTGTGCTTTCATGAGTACTTCGTGATTTTGTGATTTTTACTCCATGATTTTCTTGTTAGGGTTTCTGGCTGCAATTGTTCCTGGTTATTCTGTGATTTTACCTTGTTTTTCGTCCATCAATGTTTGTGATGCTTCTTATTCTGCCTACATCATGTTTAGCCCGTTGATGTAGACTGTATTCTATATGAATCCATGACTCTGTATATGAATTTACCCTACTTGTCTTCTTAGGGTTCTAATTTTCCATCTATTATATGTTTATTACACTTATTCTCATAAGGCTAGGCTAAATGAGTGTTATATTCTATTTGTGAATCCATGAATCTCTATGATCGACATTTTCACTGATTTTGTTCTCTATTGATTTTGAATATTTCCTTAAATGTGTGATATTTTCTTCTGATTAATGATGATTTCCTGCAATTCAAACCTCACTCGAGGTTTCTCTTACTGGCTTCCAGAATTAAATTATTTGTTGCCTTATTTCTATGAATCATTTGCTGTCAAATTAACTCACATATACTTTCCTTAATTAGAGTATTCTGAACCTGGTCTCAATTATATGCTCTATAATTATGCTGCTTCTTATATGTTAAAATCAGCTCTTACACGATTCTCTTTTCTTATTTAATCATTGTCTATTACCGTTTGTATATGATCCCTTAATTAAAGGGAGTCTTAACATTGATTTGATTCTAATTGATGCTTACTTCTATAATGTTGCTGAACTATTATTTGTTACCTTATTTGCTGCCTATTTCAAAACTATATATACTCTACTCTCTCATTATCACAAACAACGAACACACACTGTTCAAAAACTCTCTTACACACAAACACTCTCTCTTCTGTCCTCTTCCTGGTTACTTGCTATTATTAGCTGGCTGCAAGCCAAGGCTGATTGTTATACTCTCTTACTCTTCATTCTGTGCTTACTATCTTCTAACTGGTATGTCCTAATTTCAGTTTAAGATTCAAAAATAATATGTTTCATTTAGCACTTCAATTCATCTTGTTTCTAATTTGCTTTTACTTATGGTTCTGTTGTTCAACCTTCAATTAGTATGTCTACTTTACTAACATGATTCTCAATGTATCCCCTCCCTTATACTCAACATGTTTACTAAGTGTCACCCCTTTGCATGCTGTTTTCTTTGATTCTTGGCATACAATAATATGTACTATGTGCTGCTTAGCTTCTTTGTAGTCATGTAGTACATGTTGTACCCAAAACCCCCTTTGGACTTCTGTGATGCTAAACTTATGTGTAACTATGTGTGTTTTCCCTATATGCTTTATATTTGTCCCCAATCCCTCATCTCCCTATTTGTGGATGCTGAACTTGTCTTAAGTTCCTTGTTTATGTGTGTTGTTCTGAAGTTGGTATGTTGTTGTTCTTTTTAAAACTATGTTAAGCACTCTCACTATACTCTTAGAAACCTAGGTTTTGCCCCTCTAATGTGTGACTGCTTTGGGATCCCTATGAGATCTCTCTTAATTCTGATGCATTAGAGTTGGCCTTTTCACACTGCACTTACTTATTATGGTTATGAAAATCTGGGTGTGAGCACTGCCCGGGATCTCTTGAGTTCCTTAGGGAACTCTGACACATCTGGATTATATGAAAGGATGTGAAACAATGTTGGCACTGAGAATTCTTGAGACCTGGGCCTATTGGTAGGCTCCCTATAGTGTAACTTCTTATTTTCTTATTCATTTATGTAATTCATGCAATGGTCAAGTAATAATTTATTTGTAAACAACTATTGGGGATTGATAGTGAAAAGGGAAGGGTAACTATGCATGCCAAAAGGGTAAAAATCATGTTCTTAGGCTTACATTTCCTATTTGCTCAATAGAACTCATGTTTAGGACCAATGTGTGCAAATCATGCTATAGATATCATGTTTCTTGGGAATACTGTTTCAGCATATCATTTTGATATTACTGTTATATCACTTAGAAATCCTGTGTTAGGATAAATATATTAATATGAATCATTATCATCTATAACCATGCTATGCACTTAGAAATCATGTTCTAGGATGAACAACACTAAAACAAACTGTCACCTTCGCATATTCTGAAACCATGCCTAATGCTATAACTATTATGCATTTAGAAATGCTGCCTAGGAAATTCTGCATACAAATCGCTTTGCATCTCTATGTGTGCATATTAGATATCATGTCTTAGGATCTCATACTCGCCCAATTACACCTAGTTCAACTACTAATGCATGAAAAGGCATAAAACAATTTACTCTATTTCTAAACAACTGGCAATAATCATGTGTTTCATTTGCAACAGTTAGAACAACATGTTTAGGTAACTCAATTTACAACAGTGTTTCTTCATTCTAATGACTAGTATACACTGTCCCACTACTAGGCAAGCCTTAGGTGATTAAATTGTTAAAATTGGGAATCTGTCCCTTATGCATACTGTCGAATGCTTAATAGGTCTTAAAATTAGTAGACAAACTGATTAGGGATCATTTCTGAGTTATAAAAACAAATTCGCATATCTGCTGTATTCTGATGCTCACCTAGACACCATGTCTTAGGACCTTATTTAAAATACTGCCCTTATTTGTGTTTGAGTCGTGTTGTTTACATGCATTACTTGTGGGGGTAAAACTGAGCCTTTATTTTTCCTTTCTTGTTCCGCATTTACTGAAGTCCTATATGTTTCTTACTTGTCGCCTTAGTATTTTTCCTTTAAACCTGAGGTTCTGTCTAAAAATGCCTTATAGGTAGAGGCCCTAAACTCCCCCAGGGCCATTAGAAAGGGACGGGTAACAGCACACAATAGAGATCGCTGACCAATACTCGTTTTAATAACAACTAAGGGGTGGGAAGGGTAGATATGGATATGATGACCGGTGCGCTAATACCACGTGTATCCCCTCTTTGATGAGTGATTACCGGGTATTGTACTGATGTGATCCTATAGGATAAATAACCTAGGACCTCCCTTATCCTTTATATGCATGTTTAGATTATAACTCTTTCAAAAACCTTACTTAGACACCAAATCTTTTCAAAACTTTTGTAACACATGTATGCTTAGACTGCGAATCTTTCAAAAAATTTTACTTGTTTAAATTTTAATTGCCTACCTACTACTTGCTTAAAATTCACAAAAATGTTTGGCCGGGAACCACATGTGTGGACTCTAAGGGGTGCCTAACACCTTCCCTTTGGGGTAATTTCAAGACCTTACCTTCTGGTTATCCAAAGCAATGTCTGTAAATGACCCTTAGTAGGTGCCCTAACGCACCTTAATTCGTTAGGTGGCGACTCTTAGAATCCTTGCATACCCCTTTCCCAAAAGGAAACAAGTTATCCCAATAATGTCAAGACCCGGAATAATCCGAAAGGAGGAGTTAAAAAAGGGGGCGCGACAGTGGTCTGTATAAACCTCACAAGGCACCCCATACAGATAGTTCCTCCAAATCTTAAGAGCATGAACAATCACCGCCAACTCCAAACCGTGCACAAGGTAAATTTTCTCATGAACCTTCAGCTGACGTGAGGAATATGCAATAACTCTCCTCTCCTGCATCAATACACATCCCAAACTGACGCGTGAAGCGTCGCAATAAACTGTATACATCGCAGATCCGGAAGGCAATACTAGAATTGGTGCTGAGGTCAATGCTGTCTTGAGCTTATGAAAGCTCTCCTCACACTCGTCAGACCATCAAAATGGGGCATTCTTCTTAGTCAATCTAGTTAGAGGAGCTGCAATGGATGAAAAACCCTCCACAAATCGGTGATAATAACCTACCAGACCCAAGAAGCTCCTGATCTCTGTAGTTGAAGTAGGGCGTGGACAACTCTGAACTGCCTAAATCTTCTTAGGATCAACCATGATACCCTCTCAGAATACCACATGTCCCAAGAATGCCACAGAATCCAACCAAAACTCACACTTGGAGAACTTAGCATACATCTTCTGTTCTCGCAAATTCTGGAGCACAACTCTCAAATACTGTTCGTGCTCCCCAGGCTACGTGAGTAAATCAGAATGTCATCAATAAAGACGATGACAAAAGAATCAATATAAGTCCCGAACACCCTGTTCATCAAGTCCATAAATGTTGCTGGGGCATTAGTCAGGCCAAAGGACATCACCAGGAACTCATAATGACCATATCTCATACGAAAGGCAGTCTTCGGAACATTCGAGTCCCGAATCTTCAGCTGATGGTACCCCGATCTCAAGTCAATCTTATAAAACACCCGAGCACCCTGCAACTAGTCAAACAAATCATCGATACGCGGAAACGGGTACTTGCTCTTGATGGTGACCTTGTTTAACTGGCAGTAATCAATACACATCTGCATAGTCCCATCCTTCTTCTTCACAAATAACACTGGAGCACCCCAAGGTGATACACTCGGTATGATAAATTCCTTAGCCAACAACTCCTCAAGCTGTTCTTTCACTTCTTTCAATTCTTTCGGAGCCATACGGTATGGGGGAATAGATATAGGCTTGGTGCCTGGAGCTAAGTCAATGCAAAAATTGATTTCACGGTCCGGCGGCATGCTTGGAAGGTCTGAAGGGAATACATCACCAAACTCTCGAACTACTAGCACTGAATCAATCGTCGGACACTCGGCGGTGGTGTCCCGCACATAAGCAAGATAAGCCAAACAACCCTTCTCGACCATATGTCGAGCCTTCACGAAGGAAATAACCCGACTAGCTGCACTAACTGAGGAACCTCTCCACTCCAATCTCGGCAACTCGGGCATGGCTAGAGTAATAGTCTTGGCATGACGATCTATAACAACATTATAAGGAGATATCTAATCCATGCCTAGGATGACCTCAAAATCAACCATATCAAGCAATAAGAGGTTCGCTCTGGTCTCGAACCCACAGAATGTAACTACACAGGACCGATAAATCCGGTCCACCACCACAGAATCGCCCACAGGAGTGGACACATAAACAGGAGTACTCAAGGACTCACGAGGAATATCAAGGAAATGAGCAAACAAAGTTGATACATATGAATAAATGGATCCTGGATCAAATAATACCGATGCATCTCTACCGCATACTGAAATAATACATGTGATCATGATATCTGAGGTCACTGCATCTGATCTGGCCAAAATAGCATAGAATCTGGCTGTAGCACCGGATGACTAACCTCCACCGGAATAAATAGGAGCTGATTGGGCTCCCCCTGCCTGTCCTCCACCTCTGGGACGACCCCTACCACCCTGTCCTCCACCTCTAGGTGGTCGAACCGCAGGTGCTGACCTCATAGGATAGTGACCCTGTTGCACTGCCTTTCCCCAAAGCCTGGGACAATACCTCTTCATATGACCTGGATCCCCACACTCATAATAACCTCCCGGTACCATGGCCTGTTGCTCAGAAGAAGAACCTTGAATAGCTGGAGGGCGATGTGAACTCTCTGGCATATCACTGAAGTAAGGGCTGGAAGACCCCTGATGACCAGAATATCCGCTAGAGGAACCCTGAATAGCTGGAGGTCGGTAAGAACTCTCTGGTATAGCGCTGAAATAAGGCCTCACTGGAATACGTTGGGGAGGTAGTGGGGGTGCTGAATATGGAGGCCTACTAGGCTGGCCCCTACCGAACTGACCTCTGCCCCTGGTTGGAGCATCTCTGAAATCCCCAGAAAATCTATCTCTCTTATCCTACTAACTCTTCTCTCTACCCCTCGATCGATAATCCTCAATCCGGCGAGCAATCTCGACCACTAGCTGATAAGGAGTCCCCATCTCCACCTCTCGGGCCATGTTGGCCCTAATACCTGAGTGCAACCCATCTACAAATCTCCGACACTCTCTCTGCATAAGTAGGAAGTATCATGAGTGCATGACAAGACAACTCAGAAAAACCTAGCCTCGTAGTCAGTCACTGACATCTGACCCTGCTCCAGCTGCTCAATTTGATACCACAGCTCTTCCCTCTCGGAGGGTGGGATATATCTGTCCAGGAACAACTGAGTGAACTGCTCCAAGTGAGGGGAGGCGAATCTGCCGGTCTGCCAAAAATATAGGACTACCACCACCTGCAGGCCCTGCCCTCTAACTGGAAGGTAGTGAAATCAACTCCAAGGGACTCCAGTATCATCATGTTGTGCAGTATGTCCCTGCACCTATCAATAAAGTCATGTGCATCCTCATGACACTCACTTACGAAGACAGGAGGGTGCAGTCTGATCCATCTGTATAATAACTTCTGCGGATCATCGTCCGCAGCTGGTCTTGGCTTAGGTGATGCTGCTGCTGACTGAACCCCGCCTGATATACTGCTGCTGCATGTCCTGCGGCGTAGGCAGTAGGGGTCTGGGTCCCCCCTCCCGTCTGAGTTGTGGCAGGATGTGCTGGAAATAAACCATCTTGGGTCATGGTGTCCATGAAACGCATCATACAACCCATGACCTCCTAGAATCCTGGCACCGTCATAAAGTCCAACGGGGCAGGATCTGCTGGGGGTACCTCGCCGTGCTCCTCAGTGATGGGATCCTCTACTGGATCCGCTGGGGGTGCAACTGGAAAAGCTTTGGGACACCCTTGTCCCCTACCTCGGGCCGGTGCCTTCCCCTGACCTCTACCACGACCTCGGATGATGGGGGGTAGCGGCCCTTTCCTTGTCTGGAACGTCGGTTGCGCGCGTCCTCACCATCTGTGAGAGAATAGAAGAGTGATATTGTTATACCGTCAACTGCACGATAGACGATGAATAAAGAGAGGTTTCCTAACACCCTATAGCCTTCCGAAGATAGATACAGACGTCTCCGTACCGATCCGCAAGACTATATTGGGTTTGCCCGTAACTTATGAGACCTACGTGATCCTAGAGCTCTGATACCATGTTTTCACGACCCAAATCTTAACTCAGGTCGCGATGACGCCCAACACCGTAGTCAGGCAAGCCAACATCAATCTACTAGTGAGTTTCATGAAATTTACCAAAACATTTTCAACACTTACTTGATTTAGATTTAAGACATTAAGAAAAAACGGATAACTTAGGCAATCTTAAACGAAAATCGCCATACAAGTCATAATTTAATAATCACATCCCAAAATAATGTCTACTAACGTGTGTGCCAAGAACTAGTGTCATAAGTTTACAGGCATCTGGTAGAGTGAGAATCCAAAAGAATACAAGTCTGTCCTACTGTCTGAGGAAATATAGACAGAAATAACAAAAGAAAGAAAACCCCAAGGTGCTGCTGGAAGTCGTCAAGGGAAGCAGCTCACCGTGAAGCCTCGACCAGGTATATATCAGGGACGAACTCCAGACTAATACCCGGATGCACCTGCCTCAGAACCTGTACAATTAAGTACAAAGTGTAGCATGAGTACATAAATAATTTGTACCCAGTAAGTATCTAGTCTAATCTCGAAGAAGTAGTGACGAGAGGTCGACTTGACACTAATAGGGTCCAAAAAGTATAATTATGTGTATAAATTAAAGAGCGTAACAAGTACACATGAATAATAGAACAGTGAATATCTAGCATATTACGAAACCTACTTCGAGTCGAAACTCCAACATACAAATTTCAAATCTATTATTTCAAGTCATTTAACAGTTTTAAGTCATGAATAATATCAAACAAGTAGAATGCGCATAATATATCAGAAGGTACGATTTGGGACAACATAATAGTAAATGTGCACTGCCGGAGGGTCGAACGACGCGAACCATAGATGCATCTATTAACCTACCGTGGCGTACGACCCGCTCCCATGAGAGTAGTGGAAAGAATCACTCCACTCGCAGAATATCTATATTGCGAAGCGGTCACATATAAACATAACATTTTTCTTTAAATTCTTTTTCCAAAAATAATAATGATTCGTCTGAAAATGCCTATTAGGATAACTTCATGAAACAAATTTGCATACGAGGGAGTTACAAGGCATATAGTAAATTATGAAATTCACTAAGGCATGGAGTGAACCTAACTACCCGGACATATCAAGAATAGTCACTACGCACGGACTCTCGCCACATCGTACGTACGTAGAACATAATCATTTATTTTACTTATGAGAACAATTCTCTCTTACAAGGTTAGAAAGGAGACTTACCTCGTGTCAAGTCTACTTCCCGGGTCAAGGACGTGCCCGAAACTCCGAATTCGTCGCCCAAGAACTCGAAACTAGCCAAATATTGCATAAATAAATCAATCTATACTCAAAAGTATGAAATTCCTCTATTTAAATGGTTACTTCAACCTAAATTGCAAAATTCCAAAATTCACCCCTGGGCCCACATGCTCGGATTTCTGAAATTTTCAAAGGAAACAATCATCCATAGCCTAAGGATCACTATTATGTAGTTTTTGTATGATTCCATGCTAAATTTCTTGGTAAATTTTCACTTTCATCACAGCCCTAGGTTTTTACTCTAATCCCATGATTTTTACTAATTTAATGTGTTAATCTACCTAAGAATTCAAGTATTAAACTTAATTTATAGTAGGAATCACTTACCTTACAGTAGCTAGGTCGAATGTCTTCCTTGCATGCTCTCAAAATCGCCCAAAGTTGAAGATAAGTGTTCAAAAATGGCTAAGTCCCGTATTTAAAATGAACCTCACTGCCTACAAGCTTTTCGCACCTACAACTCGAGGATCGCACCTGCGGTCTCGCATATGCGAGAAATATCTCGCATCTGCGGAGAAGGGGAAGGGGACCTGGCTTCGCACCTGCAGATTGGAGTCCGCACCTGCGGCTCCACTTCTGCGGAAAGGGATCCGCACTTGCGAAACTGGGCCACAACTCCTGGGGGTCGCACCTGCGAGGCTGGTAGCGCAGAAGCGCTCTCGCACCTGCGGCTAGCCCTCCGCAGGTGCGGTCGCACCAGATCTGGTGCACCAGCAGTCATATAAGGCTAGTTTTTGCCTCGCTCGATGCCCGAATGGCATCTGGGCCCACTCGAGACCCCTTCCAAATATACCAACAAGTCCTAAATCATAATACGGACTCGCTCGAGCCTTCGGAACGTCCGAAACAACGCTAAATCTAAAAATCATACCCCAAAACCTATTGGACTAACTTAAGAACTTTAAGTTCTTGAATTCGATTTCATTACGCCGAACCTACCTATTGAATCAAGTCACTGCATGGTTTTGAAGATTGACAAATTCCAACCTAGTTGAACCAGGTCCATCAGGGCAAACATAGTCAAACAGACCCATTGGCACGAGAAGCGTCCATGCACATGAGATAAATAATATTTGTGAACTAAGAGGTTATCTCCTAAGCGAAAAGGTTGTAAATTGATAAGGAGATGGACTTCGATTTCAGGTAGGACAGAAACAAGATCGAGGAAGTTGAGGTAAACACAAACTCTTACACCAAGGAAGAGTTGCATTAGAACTGAACAACAACATCTCAACTACTGACTCTATAAAATGTTGAAGCATTCCTGCTGAAGAATTGATGCACAAACATTATGTAAATGTTTACAAAAGCGTTTATTATGTAAATGTTGTTTGTCTCATTGACATAGTGAAGAGTTTGGGAAAATCCTACTAGGAAGTAGGTCGTGGTTTTTTCACCTTTTGAGCCAGGTGTTTCCACGTAAAATTGTTGTGTTCTTTAAATTCTGCAATTACTTTTCCGCAAACTGTAGAAGTTGGAACACCAAGAAGAACCAGGTTCTTCTATAAAGACTGCACTCGAAAATTGGACACCACACAAATCACCCTCCCTCTTGTGTGGTATTGACGTATAAAACATCAATTGGTATCAGAGCGGGTTATCCTTGAAAAGGCTAACAGCTTGGAAAAGATCAAAATGAGTGCACCACCTGGAAACTGGGAGGGTCAATTAACTGCAAGGCCACCACTCTTTAATGTCCAGTATTACTCCTGGTGGAAGAACAGGATGAATGATCACTTGATTGGAGAAGACTATGAACTCTGGGACATAGTCATTGATGGTCCTCTAGCCACCATGAAGAAGACAGCTGAAGGAGTAGATGTACCAAAAACTAGAGTTGACTACACTGTTGAGGATCTGAAGAAATGGGAGAAAAATGCTAAGGCCAAAAAGTGGCTAGTTTGTGGACTAGGTCCAGACGAGTATAGTAGAATTCAAAGATGCACCACTGCCAAAGAAATTTGGGATACCTTACAAGTAACCCACGAAGGAACACCTCAAGTGAAAAGATCAAGAGGTACTCTACTATACTCTCAGTATGAAAACTTCACTATGAAAGAAGGAGAGACAATCCAAGAGATGTACACAAGGTTCACAACTTTGACAAATGAACTTAAGTCTCTTGGTAGAGTCATTCTTGAAGAGGACAGGGTAGAGAAGATCCTGACAAGGGTCTTACCAATTTCCTGGGAAAGTAAAATCACGGCTATCCAGGAATCCAAAAATATGGCAACCCTCAGATTGGACGAGCTAATTGGAAACCTTACTGCCTATGAACTTAGAAGGCATACAATGAAAATGGATGCTCCAAATAAGGAAAGGAGTCTAGCACTAAGAATCACTGAGGGAGCAGATCTGGAGGAAGACGAGATGTCCATGATTACCAAAGAATTCAGAAACTTTCTCATAAGGAAGAAGGTCATCTCTAGAGGTGGAAACTACAACAAAGCAAAAGCTCCAGAAAGGCCAACCAACGAGGGATACTACAAGTGTGGAAAGACTGACCACCATATCAAGAACTGTCCTTAGTGGCAAGTGGAATGGAAAAATAAGAGATTTGAAAGAAGGAACTGATCCAACCCAAGAAAACCACAACAAAAGCTATGGTTGCTGCTTGGGGGGAAAGCTCAGATGAAGAATCAGAAGATGGTGAGAATGAAGAACAGGCGCTCATGGCAATTGGCGAATCTGATGTGGAATCATATGAAGAACCAGAGGTAAGTATATCCCATCTCAAAAAAAAAAGCTCCTATCTAAAGAAAATCTCTGAGTTGCTACTTGATTTCATGGATGATTCTGAAGAAACAACCAAAGAGAAAGAACAACTCTCTAAAGAGTGTGCAATGCTAAAATCAAAGTGCATGAGCCTGGAAATCAGAATAAGTGAATCTGAAAAGAAAAACATTGTCTTGATGAACCAGGCTCATCCACTTGAAACTAAGATTCTAGAGCTAAAATCTGAAAATTTAAAATTAAAACTATGATCTAGTAAAACGATTGTTGATCATTCTCATATCATGTTAGAAGAAAATGTGGGAAAACTAAAAGATAAGATGTAATGAATTAGATCGAACTTGTAAATGGAATAAATCCTCGGATGCCTTGACATGGCTTCAAGAAAATCATAGTAGCAACCGAAGAGGACTTGGCTTTGGGAGTCAATTGTCCAAGTGGGATCCCAAAAGCAAGTGTCTCACTCTCTCTGAGAATAAAATTTGCACCCACTGTGGTAAGACTGGTCATTACAAAATTGAGTGTACTGCAAAAGAGCAGGCCAGTCGAAGAAATGAGAGTTTTGTTAAAAAGAAAAAGTGGTTACCAAATTGGGCCAGAAAAAGCTTAATTCATCCTTTCTCTCGTAGAAAAGGACCAAAACTAGTTTGGGTTCTTAAGACTAAACCCTGATTTCGTTTTTTAGGTTCAAGTGAGAGGAAGCAACCAAATTTGGTACTTGGATAGTGGGTGCTCAAAACATATGACAAGGAACAAGGAAAAGTTCCTTTCACTTGAAAACCTCAAAGGAGGAAATGTCTCCTTTGGAAATG